>QANT01003903.1:0-54439 GCA_003254885.1 Purshia tridentata | reverse complement strand
TCAATATAGTAGATTATATGTTAAATAAACTTATAATAAAGTTTCATTCAAAATTTTCGTATTTTAATAGCAATTTCCATCATTTCTGTCAAAATCCTAGCGAAACCGAAATTTTTTCGAAATTTCCGTCGAAATTTCCATCGAAAATTTCCACAAAACCGAAATTTAACTCCTTGGTGATGCCTGTGGAGTTTGCATTTTGAAGGTCGTCTCTTCTGTCCGGCCATCTATGTGACCAAAATACATATTCACATAGATGGCTGGACAAAAACAAGAAAGCCCATATTCACAAACTTAGACAAACTATATAGATCTAGAACAGTACATGCTTGCATTGCCATAGAAAAGGTCTGAAAAAATAGAGGGCAGAGAACCCCAAATTATTGGGGCATTTAAGGCTAAGCGTTGAGTTGGAGTTGAGGAACATGAAATATTTGGGTATTAATTGAATACCATTAATTGAAATAGTTGAGTAGTTACACTACACGCTATATCCATCCCAATTCCCAAATACCCAATCATTTTGGTGGGACAAAATTACCCTTAAACTTAAGGTCAATATCATTTGAGTCTCTATAGTTTTCCTCAACTTCCATTTTAGTTTTGTAGTTTTAATTCTTACCATTTTGATTATTAAGTTTAAAGCACAATATCTTAATTAGTTAAATGAGGTAGTTTTGTCTTTTCAGATACCCGATATAAAAATATATTAACTCGTACATTTCAAGTGTTTTTTTCATCCATCAATTTAATCAAATTAAAATATTATCGTTCAATTACAATCGTCAATAAACTACGAGACCGAATTATCAAAATTGAGTCTACAATACCAAAGTAGATTCTAAAGCAAACTTAGATCAAAATGATAATTTGGTCTAAACTGAAAGCATAAATGAAATAAAATGGAAAGTTTCATTTTCATTCGTATTGTCCAAAATTCTAGGGCCCCTTCGACTTGTTTCATTCTTTCTTCCTACACAAAAGTGGTCCTTGTCGGATTCCAATTTATTGTCAACGGATTTAGCCAGCATCTTACTGATATTGAACTTTCCACTTGAAGGTTGATATTTATAATTAAATACAGAATAAATAAATAAATTTATTTAATTTCATTTTCATAAATTTGAAGATAAATTCCGCTATCATTTTCTTAAATTTTGAACTTTTTCCACAACCGCCTTATTTATACCATTCCTCCTATCCTTATTGATTTTGTATTAAAATGATCTCCAACCTTAAGAACTGTTCGGTTGACGAAATTGATTTCTTAATAAATTAACTTCTACGTATTTCTCAAGGAAAATGGAATGTAAAATTCTTTTTCTTGTGTTTGTTCACTTTGTTGTGAAAATAAATTAAAAATTACTTTTTTATTTCTATTTCCATATTTGGCTTGTGCATGAACAAAAATAAAAATTGATTAAGTTTTCAATTATACCCTCATATGTTATGTATATAATGTGAAGAGTTTCTTTTGTTTTGTTTAAAACAAAACAAAATAGTCCAAGTGGTGTAGGTGTATAGGGAATGAATCAGAATTAATGTCAAAAATCTAATCTATGCTATTGTTAAAAAAAAAAAAACTGTTAGACTATATTTAATAGAAAATTACATTTAACCAATAAATAGCCATTTTACCCTTTATCATTTAAATAATCATAAGAAAAATCTCTTAAATAAAACTTTAAGAGACATTTGTTTTTAGTGACGAAACTCAGCGGTGGACAGGTGGTGCATTCATGGCAGCGGTGCGGTGGATAAAGGAAGGAAGAGCCTAAATGAAGTGAGAGAAAATAGGGGGCTGAATGGTTGATGACTTGATGTCATTGGGTCAGAATTTAATTAACCCTATAAAAAAAAAAAAAAAGCTCAAGAAACAGAAGACTTGTAGTCATTTTACGAAATGTGTAGTGGTTTAATTCTTGGTTTATATTCATTTGCGTGCCTGCGTCTAGGTCAAATTGTATAAATTTAAAAGTTGACAAGTACCAATTGTTTAATGGGGTGCCGTCAGCATTGAACAAGTAACCTAATGGTACCAAATTAGCGAAGCTAGGTTGGACCAAGTCGATCCATACTACGACTTTTAGCTACAATTTTTTGTTTCTTTACTAGTACAACGTCCATGACAGATAATCCCATATGGGATCTATTTATATATATATATATGTCATTAATCCGATTCTTATATAATGGCATGCATGATGCATCTCCCTTTGCTATCCTATTAAATGTTAGAGCTACCCTTTCAAGTCCCATAATCTCTATCCCAAATTCCCAATTTATATTTAACAATTGATCTTGAGATTGCCTTTTCTGCTTCTTTTCTTCTTTATTTCCCTTTCTGGGTATGCACTAGTACTTTCCATAAGGAACCACAGATATTCTCAAGCCTTAACTTTACCCAAGCTCACTTTGAAAGATATGGACAGTCACCAAAAACCTTCCAATGGTTTGTCCAAACCAAGTTATCAGAGTACAACAGGAAAGGTCATCACTTGCAAGGGTAAGAGTTTCAGTGTTTAATAATTACATGAAATGTTCTTTCTCATTGTTAATATATCATCATTTTTATCACACACTAACTTACATGTTGATATATATATATATGGTGGTGAAGCTGCTGTTGTATGGAGTCCTGGACAGCCTTTTGTCATGGAACAAGTTCAAGTCGAACCGCCTCAGAAATTTGAGGTCCGAATCAAGATCCTCTTCACCTCAATCTGCCACACTGATCTTAGTGCTTGGAAAGGAGAGGTGTGCCTCTGAATCATAGCTTTATATATTATTACACCTTATGCAAAAATTTCAGTTTAATATCTTGGTTTTCTCCAACTTAATCCTCTTAAAACTTTAATCAATTTTCTTGCTGTTTGTCAAAGAATGAAGCTCAACAAGCCTACCCCAGAATTCTAGGCCATGAAGCGGCCGGGTAAGTAGAGATTAAATCCCACATCAGAAATGTGAATATATATAATTCTTATGTTAGAATATAGAATGTCTCAAGTTTTTATACTCGATCACATTATTAATTGATTTTGGGTTCAATGTTCTAACTTTGTACGCTACATAGTACTCTTGGTTTGGTGATCAATAATTTAATATGCTATATATTCATTGGAAAACAAGAAAAAAGAAACCATTTGATCCTGAAAACAATTTCCAATCTTAGTTTTTGTCTGTAACAGAATTGTTGAGAGCGTGGGTGACGGTGTCACAGACATGAAAGCAGGGGACCATGTGATCCCTATTTTCAATGGAGAGTGTGGTGACTGCAATTGCTGCAAGAATCAGAAAACAAACATCTGCGACAAATTTGGTGTAAACCCATTTAAGAAGGTGATGAGTAACGATGGCAAAAGCAGGTTTTCGACCAAGAATGGAAAACCCATATACCATTTTCTCAACACATCAACTTTCAGTGAATACACAGTGCTGGAATCTGCTTGTGTTGTCAAGATAGACTCAGAAGCCTCCCTCAAGAAGATGACATTGCTGAGTTGCGGTGTTTCAACTGGTAAAGGGATTCGATTCATATGTTATACAAGCACATCTAATGCTTCATAAATTTAATTAAACTATAGTTTGAAAAAATTAACTAACAAAACGTCTTCAAAGGTTAAAGAAAATGACGGTATTGCATTCAACTTTGTAACAGTACAGTTTTTCTTGCATGTGTTGGCCTAGTTGATATTATAATCTAATAATATAACTTGGCCTGCCTTTAACCATACGTTTCTATTTTTTGATGTTGTACTCAAAGTGTTTAGTCCATATCTGACTTTTGTACAGTATCCAAAAGATGAGGGAAACTATGGATGTTTATCACTTCATCTATTTATATAATCAAATTAAGAAAAGTTAAAAAGCATGATCAACAATTAATGCCTTGTCCCTGGCCTCATGTGTGGGGAAGCATTGAAGTAAGCATTATTGAGACGCTAGAGTCATCCTAATTTTGTATTATATATACAAACCACATAATTAACGATAATTATCATACCATACTTGAATAGAAACTTGTCATATCTAAAGATTAAACGAGTATGTCTCAAGTATGATCTCTCAGTTTGAAGTTTATCCATTTCTACTAACTAATTAATTAATACATAATTTAGTGTATAAATTTAATGAGTCTTACATTATTTTTCTCTAGCTCTTTTTAAATTTGAAGTTGGAAGGCTAGCTTTCACAGTTTCACTTAATACTACACATGTCTCTCTTTTTTTGACCTGTGAAATTGTAAAATCTGATACATACATATCTATAGGAGTTGGTGCTGCATGGAACACTGCTAACGTGCAAAGTGGCTCAACTGTGGCCATTTTTGGTTTAGGCGCTGTTGGACTTGCTGTGAGTTTTTTTTTTTTCTTTCTTTCTTTTCTGTCTGCGTTGCTGTGATTTTCTTTCACCATTTTAATTCAACACGCTTGCTTAATTAACTCATATATATATATATATATACACACATTGAAATAGATATGACAGATGTATTTTTCTCACTTTGGTCAAATTAAATTGTCCAAATTGCATGAATTCACCAAGTGCCACTAGCATACGTTGATGATCACATGTGTTTGAATTGTTTTTTGATATAAATATTCATAAAACAAGATCAAAAGAGATGCTCTCATTGTATACTAGACAAACAAATTTATTTTATATTGGACTATAAGATCCCACATACAAAATATTTCAAATATTTCCTTTTTTTCTATTCAATTAGTCCAGTGAGATTATTTCATTAGAGATCGAGAAAGATAATTAGTCAAAGGGGTACATAATAAGTCTCATCCCAATACTTAATTTCAAATAAATATGGCCGGTTTCATCAGAATCATCACTTCAAATTAAAAACAACGAGCATTCATATAAAATTCAGCTAGAATTAATTTATATACATCATATTTCTAACACTACTTAATATTAATTAATTGTACCTGTCATGATCAGCTTCGGTTTCCTTGATTATTATGAAATTGTCAAACTAATTAATGCAAGTTGCAATTGGGTCAGGTTGCTGAAGGAGCAAAAGCCAGAGGAGCATCTAAAATAATAGGGGTTGACATTAACCCCGATAAGTTCATCATAGGTATTTATTTAAGAATTATGTTTGACGTCTTAGCCATGTGATTAGCCATTATTCTTTACACCCTAATTACAATTTGATTTGTATTAACTTCCAAGAAGAAATTGCTCATTTGGAAAGAAAAAAATATAAACAAAATGGACACGTACAAATCAAATGGTGATTGATTTGTGAATATTTACATTTAAGGAATCAGTCTTCTTTATTAGCAAATCACAATTTAATATGTGTTGACTTGTAAAAATGAATGACTTGTTACATGAAGTCGATCGTTTTTAATTGTTACCAAAAACACATGCTAATTTAAAAGTAAAAACCATGGTAGTGGCATTCACATGATTTGCTTTTAATGTGAACTATATATATAGGCCAGGCAATGGGAATCACAGATTTCATAAACCCAAGCGACCCTGGAAAGCCTTTGCATGAGGTTAGTGCCTTTAAAATAATGTATTACGTACTTAGTCTTCAACAATTAATATCATATTATATAATATTTCATAAAGAAGCGTGATTTTTGCATGAATTATTAAAAAATATTAATGGCTGGAGATATTGTTGCAGAGGATCAGTGAAATAACTGAGGGAGGAGTGGACTACAGCTTTGAATGTATAGGCAACTTGGATGTTCTTCGAGGGGCCTTTCTTTCCACACATGAAGTATATATTTATTCTATATGTCATTTGTTTTAATTAAATTTAACATTTAATTAAGGATTAATTAATCTCTGTGTTTTGATTGTAGGGGTGGGGATTTACTGTAATATTGGGAATTCATTCAACCCCAAGAATGCTTCCTCTGCATCCAATGGAGTTGTTTAGAGGTCGAGGGATTATTGGCTGTGTCTTTGGAGGCTTCAAAGGGAAGACCCAACTCCCACTTTTTGCCCAACAATGCATGCGTGGGGTCAGTCACTCACTCTAATTAAACAATTCACTAATCTCTCTTTAATTCTCTAAGTTTTAATTAATTTTAACAAATACAATACATATTCATTATTCATTTAATTTGTATTAATTATTTCAGGTGGTGGATTTAGACAAGTTCATAACGCATGAACTTCCATTTGAGAAGATAAACGATGCCTTTCAGTTGCTTACTGAAGGCAAGTCACTGAGATGTGTTTTACATCTCTGAGTCCTTTTTATTTATTATTTTTTTAAGAGTGATTTATAAGCTGGTCCAATTTTTTCTCCTTTCTTAGACAAATACCTTAATAGTTTTTTATTTTTGACTAAGGTTCAAAAATATTATCCAGATGTTTTTAATTTAAAAAATGTGTAATATTATCCTAATATTATCATAATATTATTCTAATTGTATATTACTTTAATATTATAATATTATATTATATATCCTAATTAATATTATCATATTATCCTATAATTAATTATAGGATTTAACTGTACCAAACGAACGATTGACTCTAGTTTGTAAATACATTTCAATTGTACCAATTAATCGATCGGCTCTGGTTTGTCGGCTTTTATGTTATGATTTAGCTCCAGGATTTTGGGCTCCGCCCAAAATCTCAGAGCTAAACTCTAACATAACGCCTCTATTGAACACATTTTATACCCTAGAAGGGGATGGGGTGAAAAGATGAGATTTACCCTCAAAACTCAGAAAATGAAGCAGCTCGAATATATATATATATATATATATATATATATATATACCAACCTAGATATTGGTACAATTGAAATGTACCTATATATATTTATTTTTTTATTTTTTCTCTTATTTGTTTGATTATTTTTTATGAGTTAACATTTTTATTATTATATAATATAAACGGATATTATCATATATTATTTCAAATTAAAAAATATAAAACTAGATAATCTTAAATGTTTTAATTAAATATGTCTGAATATATATTATCTTTCATTTTTAAAATTAATTCATATTGATTATCTTAATTTTAAGAGATAATTTGAGTCAAAATTTTAAAAAGTCTATTTTTTGGACCTTAGTCTAAAAAATTAGATTTAAATATTAATTTAAACTTTTATATTGTTTTAGCTTGAATAACTCTTCAAAATTGGACCTATTTCTAATTATTCCTTTTTTTAATTTCTTCTTTCAGAAGCCCACACAAATAAATCGCATTGTGATGTATTTTTCTTTTTCTTTCTACGAGTCCGTGTGAAGTACTATTATATGGTTGTGAACTTGTAATTGTGATGTGTGAATTGGCCGAAGATAAAATCTCCTTATTTGAACCCCTACCCTATCTTATAATAAAAAGAATATAAAAACTTGTGATTGTGATTGGCTTGCACGGCATTACTATTTAATAAAGGGTAATTCCATTTCTATTATACCCATTAACCCGACAAATTGATCAACCCAATTGTTTTCTTTTCACATCTAATATACAAAATTAGAAATTTTCATTAAGGTGAGCTCTGACATTTTGTCTTTAATTATTGGATTGACTTTCAGCGGTGACAGTCATGTCAATTAGTCACAGTCTAACACGGACTTGTCTTCAAAGGCAATGCCGTGTAACACACACTTCATTTATGAGAGGGGGACCAAGGTCACAGACTCGGTGTTAGGAAAATAACAATTTATAATCGCAGTTGTATACACTTGTTGATGAGTGTTATTAACCACCATGACTAGCAATTTTCATCAGATCAAAATAATATCAAACAAACCATAAATGGATTCAGACAACAAAAGAAAAAAAAAATAGCATTGTAATTATAGTGTCCGAAGAGGCTAAGACAAAACAAAAAGGAGTAGAATCCTCAAATACATCTGAAAAATGCAGCAGTACTAGGATGTGACTGTGTGAGTGTAAACATGCATGTAGAGAGTAATCCATGAAATATGAGCACAACTAGGCAACGAACATAACTAAAGGACCATTTTCCATTAACTTACAAAGGACTGTTAAAAGGGTCTTCATATGTCAGAAACTACTTTGAAGCATTTACGTTTAGTCTTAGGAAAAGACCAACCCAAAATGAACAATAATACATGGAATATATGAAATCTTCTGAAGCCTCGAGGTTTTGTCCAACTCTATATTCCAGAATAACATAAACATACCCTAAAATAACAAAGATCGAAGGCTATGAAGCCGAGAACAAGTATAGATAAAACAGAACGACCAGAGGCACGGCGAACATCTTTACATAGTTGTGTGTGTATTTAAATATATTTAACCGGAGCTGTAAATCAGTCTGGGATGCCAAAGATGATGACTCAATGTATGGGAAGGCGAGGAGCACGTGGACGAACAGGTGTCTTTGATGGACTTACCCTGCTTATCCAAGACACCAAAGATTAATAATGTAAAAATCAAATTTATCTAGAAATCATGTAATTCATGAGGGTGGGAGAAAAAATGGAAAAAAAATACATGAAACAGCATGCAATCAAACCTTATTGGCAATGATCCCAACACCACACCACTACAGTTGAGAGCAGCAATTGCACTTTCAGCCTGCAGGATGGAAGTACATTACCATTACATTCTTATCAAATGCAGCAATCAATGTGGAGATCTGTTTTTGAAGAGTAAATATCACTTATTAAACTAACATAGCTTTTCGGAGAACAATGCATGCTGTGGCTTGTATACATCATCCAATCCACTTTAAAAATCCTTTGATTCTACTTCTACTATATATCACTATAGGAGTCAGTAGTGTGCCAAAGATAGGAGTCAGTAGTGCCAAAGATAGGAGTCAGTAGTGTGCCAAAGATATGCCTATTCCTCAAGTCCTCATATGCTCTCATATCACTAAACCTTGCACCCACTAAAATATTCCCATACAAACATCAATAATTCAAGAATTTGCGTCATGATCAGATCATCTGAGGGGAGAAGCACAGTTTAAAGCAACAAAATTCCTCCCTCTCTCATCCCTGCTGTCCCAACAAGCCTACCATAAATTCTAGCATCACCCACCAAAATTTTTGCCAGGAGAGAGAATAAAAAAACCAGAGTTTCCTTGCTCCAGGCAGTGGAGTCGAAATCCATTGCATTTGGAGACTTAAACACCAACTGGCAATAATCATTTACATCTTTACCAGGTTTCTAATGTTAGACTTTGGCTGAAAGCAGCAACCCACATAAAGAGACCACTTGGGAACACCCACTCTCCAATTATATTTTCTTTAGCAGGACTCAAGTTTGACACTCCAAAATTACTAGTTCATTAATTATAGCATGTTCCACAATGCCCAAGAAAATTAATCTCTAACACAAGACATAAATAAAATGACAGGACCTAATAAGACTTCCCTCCAAAGCATTATTTGGGATATCAGAATATAAGTTTCTGCAAATTTAAGCAATAACAACCGGGGAGGCATGGAAGAACCAATAATAATTTCACTTTCCAATGTTGTATAAACTATGACAAAGAAAGAAAATGTTAACAAAATAGAAAGGATAGATACACTTATCAAAACCAAAATGGAGACTGGGAAAAAGGGGGGTGGACACAAGTCACACAACTACATTTAATAAGCGATCCTTTTGGCAACCAAGACATCAGCATAAGAGGAGATCCATACGACATGGCATTGACTACCACTACTTAGGTAACCATTCCATTGAGTTTTGGATTTTCTAGCAATTTATCACGAGGCTTCTGATTTTCAAATCTGAACATTTCCATGCAAACCAATATCTATTAAATTTATGTTCACTTCTATTGTAATTCAACTCCATGATTCTCCTCTTATGTCCAGTTATACAGAAAAGCCATGAAGTATTGGGTGGCCTTCGTGGATAAAATGGCATTAATTTCTAAATGAAAAAGTTTGTTGGTTTTAGTTGTACCCAAAAACTTGATGTGGGCCTTTTTTTTTCTTCTTTTGGTGAGCATGTGGACTATATTATTATTTTATAATCTAAAACTCCCTCTCCCGTGTAGGCCTCTCTCAGCCACTAGTGGTTCGAATTCATGAACACCTACTCTGATGCCATGATAAAAATGGTTTATCATTGTTCCTATAAGCTTAAGTTCTTAGTATGTGGGTCAACTATTGTTTTACAATCTATAATTAACAATAAATGAACCATTCACTGCGACTTAACGAAACTAATGACCTAAAATATCATATCCATCTCAGGCATATCAGAAAAGATGGAGAGGGGTGAACTTCAAACATAAGTCACAGATTTTCAAAGCAACCTCCTCCCTCTCCTTATCAGAATTTATAAATCCCCATCCATGCTAATCATCAATCTCATCTCTTAAAAATAAATTACCTTCTTAAATAACAGATCAAACACATCATGAGACACATTAGTCACATTTGTCAAGTGAAAATCAAAGAAACTTTCAAAGGTTGTATACTAATATGGCTTACAACACTATCATAAAGAGCATTTGTGAGTTAGAAATCTGTAACTCATCATATGAAACAGGGTATTTTTAGCTTTGCTTGCTTCATGTATTGCGTTATCCTCACATATCCCCAGATTAATCTAGCGGCCTAAGAGCTAAAACAAACATTCATATTAAGAAAACATAAATATACAGCATGCAGAAGTATGATAAATAAGCAATTACCATCACAAACTCAACAAAGGCAATGCGAGTAGAGTGGTGATAGTCCCCTAGCAGCCTCAAACGGTAAACCTGCATCAGAAGAGATGCCTCATAAAAGGAGTCCAATATATTAATAGTACAAAAGAAACATAACATTGTTACCAAAAAGGAAAAACGAAACATAACATTCAAACTTTTTAAGAACTACAAACCTCTCCACAGACTGATTCAAAAAAGAGCTTAACATCAGCTTGAGAAACCTGCACCAGAAAAATGTGACTCAACCCTAAACCAGAAAAACATCCATAAAAAATATAGCAACTTGATCACATTGATGACTAAGCTATTACAAGAAAAGTACCTTTTTGTCAATATTTGTACAATAGATGGTTCTCGCACACATCTCACGTTCATCTTCAGTCTGAACCAAAGTACCAATGAGCAAACAAGTTGCAAGGCAAGAAACTATTGATTCCCCTAAGGCTAGAAGTTTCTCATGTTCAGAAATCTGCAAGTGTCACAAGAGAGTTCACTCACCCGAGGCAAGAATGTTGGGTTAACTGGTGCTATAGCTGTCTTAGAAGGCAACACCCTAACAGGGTAGAATCCAAGCATTGTCCCTGCCAGATTCAAAGCAGCCCGCGCACCTTCTGCATAACCAAAAACCATGAACCAAATGTTCAATCAGTAACAGTCAAAAATCATAACCACAGCAAATAACTCTTCAAACTTCTGCACCCACATCATCTCAGCATATGAACATCCACATTACCTTCGTCAGTGAACTCAATAAAGGCAAAACGGAGAACAGAATTTGGGTCACCGCAAATTCGGCAGTCAACAACCTTCAGCCATAGAAAAGGGCAATTTTTCAAAACCAGAATTTCCGATCACACAATCACAGAGCTCTTCGAAAAAAGACCATTACCTGCCCACAAGTAACAAAGAGAGCTGCAAGCTGTTCCTCCGTGACCTATGTCCCAAAAATCCACCACATTAGTATCACATGCACCAAAAAGTCAATTGCAACGAAATAAAATGTGATCTTCATACCTGTTGATCAATGTCAGACACATACACAGTCCTCCGGATTCTATCTTCTCGCTGTGCTAGACTCGTTCTGCTGTTAATTCTCCGTTTCCCTTGATTATTTCTCTGAGCAAAACCCACCCATCAAAGAATTCTCAATCTGGTAACCAAAACATGTTCTAAAAATAAACTAAATTCTTCAATCAAGATTGTTCCTTTTTATTTTGAGATGTGAAACCTGAGCAAGCTGTAACCTCTATGCAACTAAGACAGCCTTAGTGGCCTAATTCTTCTCCCAAACTTTAAACAAAACAAAATAGCTTTAACCTTTATCGATTAAAGGATTCTCATTTTCCTGTTCTTTTTCTTTTCCCTTCATTTCCTCAGCTACCAAACACACAATGAAAAGGAAAATGAACACAGAGAAGAAGAAAAGATGAATATATACCCGTCGACCAGGGAAGCCGTTAACCTGTTGTCCATTTCTGTTGTTATTTAGTGTAAAGTTAACAAAGCCAGCAGCAGCAGCATTGAGTCCATGGTGGTTGTTAGCAAGCGAGGGAGGCACAAACTCCTCCGCCATGGGGTTGAGCTTAGAGAAGAGCTCCCTCAGCTCCCGCATGTCCCGGTTGAAGCTCTCCTCCCCCGCCACGTCGTGATGATGATGATTATGATGATGAAGATGATGATCCCCCCCGTTAATCTGCTGCAGCAAATCCCCGCCGTTGGATCGCGGATGATCGAAGCCGATCTTCCCGCCGCCGCCGCCGACGTGATCGAAGCTCCGCTGCTGAGCTGCTTTGATGTTGTCGTTGCCAGTGTTGTTGTTTTCGCCAACCATCGCGTACAGGCTCTGATCGTGAGCTCTGAGAACCGGAGCATTGTTGTTGTTGTTCTGCTGAGCCTCGATACGGTGTCGTATTGGACCGTTCTGCTTGGACTGATCCTGATCGTTGGATGCGGCGCCGCCTGACGACGGCTGATCCTGCTGCTGCGATGCAGCCGTCTCCAGGCTCCGATTCGATGAAGCCGACCCCACGCTCTTCCCCAGCTCCACCCCAGCATTCTCAACCACTGCCATAATTTTCTCTCTCCCTCCCTCTCTCTCTCTTTCTCTCTCTGTTTTGGGTTTTTATAACTCTTCAATCAATGAGTTGTTTGATCGTCGATCAACAGCCAGACAGAGCCTAAGAACAATCGCACCTCGAGATCACTAACGGAGAAAACGAAATGAAAATATTTAACCGAAAATAAAAAATGAAAACAAAAACAGAAAAAGAAAAGCAAATTCGGGTTTCTCACACTGTTTTTTTTTTTTGGGGGTGGGGGTTTTGTTTTCTTGTGTTATTGTCTTTTTAGTAGGCAGAGAGACTGATGATGAGTGATATTCTTTTCTGATCGATCTATTCACTCCCACACGACATCGTCTTCAAAATGGCGAGCCTTATTTTGTTGTTGAATGCTGATCGTTTGATCGTTCTCAACTCAGATTCTGCTCTATCCCCAAAGTACCTCTCTCTCTTCATGTACATACATGCATCACTTCCATTCTCATCATATTTATCATTTACACACACACTCACTCACTCATACCGACTCATACCGTAGGTGTCACGTATGGCCACGTGGCGGGATTATATTGGCGGATGTGGAGGAAGGGCAGGCGATCATCTAATCAGACTATTTATCACCCTCCCCTGCGTAGCCCGTACTATTTTGATTTTACCAGTAGCGGCAGCGCACTTGCAGAGACTCACAGTACCGGACTCCTACCTGTACCAGTCGGTCTAGGGGTGTTTCCGTAATTTTACTTGCACGCGTAGCAAAATAACCTTATCTAGTTTTGGCTTTTCTCATGCTTTTTTGTTTTCTTTTCTTTTATAATAAATGTGCTAATTTCATCTATTTTATTTTTTTAACAAGGTTTTCAACTTTTCATTCATTTCTTTCTTTTAATTAATTATGCATTATATTCTTTCATTTTTTTGCAATTGGGCTCATGGCCCAAACAAAAGAATTATACATTCTTCTACCTTTGGTGATAAAGCAAAATTACCTTGTGGAAAATAAATGAAAGGACCTTTGGCTTCTCTTTTGACTCGGAATAAGAGAGTTGTGCTGAATATAATAATGGAAGTTGTATCCTAACTACTCACATGAGAATATGCTCCCTTGAGATGAATATTGGAACTTTGTCTTTTCTTTTCTTTTTTGGTTTTGGTTGGCAAACCATCTATTTCATACATGACATGGGGAAGGGATTGTGAATTAGCTTAGGTTAGGTTAATTTTGGTGTTGTGTTATTGCATGGGACAAGTGAATTTCGTGGCCAGTCGTGAATAAAGTAAATAATCGACTTAAGTTTTAAATATTTATAACTTTAAATTTTATAGATTTTTTAAATATCGTGTCAAATAATGTGAACAATTTTGTAAAATTATAACAAAAAGTTATAATAGTCTAATAAAGAAATAATATGAAAATTTGTTATAGTTGGAATGAATAAATGATCATTTTTGTTGAATGATTTGTGGATATTGACAAATGGATGGTAACTCAATAACTAAAATTAAATAATGGTTTGGTGCCATGACCAAATTGCATGACATTCGATTTATCTTTACCATTTTATATTGGTGAAGATGAGTTGTAGAGTTAAACTTTATAATAATGCTACACTTATTATATTTTTATACTATAATTTTATATAATTTTATGTGGCAACCTAAGTAGCATTCTGAACATTAAAAAATAAAAGTAAAAACTCTAAAAAAAATGATAACCATGTTCAGTAAAATAATATAAAAAATGTGATAAAAATAATATTATTGTAAACTTTTAATTAATGTGGCTTGTGGCTCCTATGAACTAGGCCTTGGTTTGGATTCTATTTCTTTGGTCACTACTAGTAGGTATATAGTTAAGAATTCTTTAATATAGGATAAAATTAAAAAAATTTGAGATTAGGCTTTGGTTTATAATGTTCTTTCACATACTGCATATGCATTCAACATTAAAGACATTATGTATGTATCAAAATCTAAAATCCGAGATGTTATGATATTAAAATATCAAAAATCCAGCAATATTGATAAGATTTATTATGATTTTTAAAAAGAGATCTAATTATCTGATATTACATAACATCTCTTAAAAATATAGGATCCGCTTCAAAAACAAGATCTCATGCAAAACATACTTTATCGTAAAGATAATATATCCAATATATCACAAATAATTTTAGGCTTTTTAGCAAGATACTTACCTGAACTTTAACTCGATTTGCATGTTACCACCTAAATTAAAAATTGAAGCAAGTTGCCCCCTGAATTAAATTTTATTTGCAAGTTACCACCTCCATCCAAATCTTTAGGGGTTTTTTGGTCCATTCATAGAAAAAAAAATTTTGAGTGACCAATTACAAGTGGCCAAATGTACAGCTATTTTTCTATTTTTACAAAATTTGAAAATGAATTAAAAATAGCTTTAGACTTAGAAAAATTCACGGAAAATTTCTACAGATTTTTCTTGATGAGTACTAATTTACTACAAAGTCAAATTACCAATTTTCCCTTCAAGAATTTTCAAAAAATTTCGGAAGTCCAAATTCTTTTCTAAAAAATTAAAATAAATTTCCCTCCATAAAATAAATTTTTTAGAATTCCGTAAAGTCTCAAAATAATTCTAAAAAAAATTTGAAAATTACCAAAATCCTATTTTAGAGAATTCTTTCGAGATTTTACAGAAATTCTAAAATTTTTCTTGAATTTATTTTCCTCAATGACCGAGAGGTCTTTTGGGTAGCAAGTGTTTACAAGAAAGGTAAAGTTAGTTTTTAGAAGAACAATGGTGTAGATCTTATAATTTTTGGAGTTCGGGAGTTTATCATATTAATTTTCAAAAAGTCTAGAATATTTTAATTTTCTGAACTTCTGAAATTTTTTGAAAACTGTTGAAGTGACAATTAGTAATTTGACTCTATAGTAAATTAGTACTAGTCAAGATGAATCCATAGAAATTTTCCATATATTTTTCTGAGTTCAGAGCTATTTTTAATTCATTTTCAAAGTTTGTAAAAAATAGAAAAATAGAAATAGAAAAATGGATGTACATGTGGCCACTTATAATTGGTCACCTAAGTTTGTTTTAATGAATGAACCAAAAAACCCCTAAAAATTTGGATGGAGGTGGTAACTTGCAAAAAAAATTTAATTCAGGAGGCAACTTGCTTCAATTTTTAATTTAGGTGGTAACATGCAAATTGAGTTATAATTTATGTGGATATCTTGCTAAAAAGCCATAATTTTATTATAATAACCAATTACTCATTGTACCAAATAAGTTCTCTTTGTACACAATGAAGTTTATTATACAGTTATAACCAATAAAATGGCTAATAATGGCTAATAAAGTTTCTTGTACACAATAAAGTTTATTATACGGTCATACCCAATAAAATGGCTATTAAAGTTCAAATTAAGAAAACACTATTCAAAAAACAAAAATACGAAGTCAAACCTTAATACAATAATAAAAAAAGCATAGAAGAAGCCCTAAAAAGCAGCCAAGAAAAAAATAACAATGGCTATGTAAGTTTTAAGTAGCCAAATGAAAAAGATATGAAAATTTTAAAAAATAATTTAATTGAATAAATCAAAATCAATTAATTCTATAAAATTGGAATAGGAATTAATTTGTTACGAAAATTGCTGTGATAGCCCTAAAGCTATTTTAGGTCAAGCATATATATATATATATTATTTAAAATGAATAAATCAACGTGACATGTCAATAAGTCGAAGGACTTGATTTATAAAAATAAAAATATTATGTGTTTTTCAATTAAAATTGAACTCAAAGGATGAGATCCTAATTTTCTCTACTTTTTATTCAAGAGATAAAAAAAAAAAAGATAATAATTGACCTATTGTCATCTGTTAGTTATATAGTGGATTAAACCTACATACTAATATAAATAATTTATGATAAAATTTCATACTCGTTTGATAAAATGAATTAAACCGTCAAATAAAAAGCTTAAATAGAAACATAAAATTTCCACCGAGCATACATTTACATAAAAATCGTGGCCATCTGGAGCCCAATAGACCCAGCAAATGGATGGATCCAAATTCGAAGCCCAATGAGCCCATCAATGACGGGTCGTTCACGGTTTCTAAAGTCCGAACGAAGGAAAGCTCAAATTACACGGCCCGGCTTGTCTAAAACGGGTCGCGATATTTTGGAGCCGAGCCGCGGTGTAGTCAAACAAAACACGACGGACGCCAAAACAAAACCAAAACACACAATCAGAAAACTGGCTATCTCTTTCAGTTCCGCTCAAACGTGCGTGTGAGACACCATTTTCGTCCTTGCGGATAGAGATCAGCAACCAAGCTTCAGAAAACGCAGAGTCAAAGCTCAGAGGTTTCCAGATTCCAGGTACTCAAATTTCAAACCCCAATCTTCGATGTTTGAGAACTGTATTCCGGTGAATTATGGAAATTCGTTGTTTTGTTAGAGCTTTTGAACGCAATGCATCCAAACTGAGAATTATGTGAATTGGGATTTTAGGACTAGGCTTAGGTTTAGGTTTAGGTTTAGGTTTAGGTTTAGGTTAGGGGTTGTTTGTTTAATTGCAGGGCCATTTAGGGGGCTTTTGATTTTTTGGGAATAGAAGGTTAGAGCTATGAAAGGTCGATCGCACCGCCTTCAGAGTTCGGACCCTCCGGACGACTGGGTTAATGGGTCGTGGGTCGTGGACTGTGTATGCGGTGTGAATTTTGATGACGGCGAAGAGATGGTAAATTGTGACGAGTGCGGTGTTTGGGTGCACACGCGGTGCTCTCGGTACGTGAAGGGTGATGATATTTTTGTCTGTGATAAATGTAAGATTAAGAATAGTAGGAATGACAGTGAGGAAACTGAGGTTGCACAGTTGTTGGTTGAGCTTCCTACTAAGACTGTGAGAATGGAGAGTTCTTACGGGCCGCCTCCAAATGTGACTACCCGGCGCCCTTTTAGGCTTTGGACTGATATACCGATGGAGGAGCGGGTACATGTTCAGGGAATTCCGGGCGGTGATCCTGCTATATTTGGTGGTTTGTCATCAGTTTTTACTCCGGAGCTGTGGAAGTCTACTGGGTATGTGCCCAAAAAGTTTAATTTTCAGTATAGGGAGTTCCCTTGTTGGGATGAGAAGAAGGAGGATGATGCTAGATTTGATGAAGACAATGATAATGCGGTTGATAAAGGTGCCGGTGTTCTTTTCTCTTTGTTGAAGGAGAGTGTGCTGGCAAACCCAGTGGCTGCATTGGTCGGAATGAGGGGCCGAGAAGAGAATCGTAGCTACGACAAGAAGGTGTCTTTGAAAGAGACAAAAAGATGGGATAATGAGGTTGTTGATCATAGATGTGCTCAGAGTGGTGTGAAGAAGGAGAGAAGTGTACTTCGGCCTGTTGTATTACATTCGGGCAAGCGGAAGAAGGATGATTTGGGGACATCCAAAGATCGGAGTGGCAAGAAGAAGGCTAGAGCTGCTGAGAAAGAGGCTGATGCAAAGAAGAGAGGTGGACAATCTTCTAAATCAGGTGATTTTTTTTTAGTTGGATGCTTTAGATGCTTATAATATTATTTTCTATGATAGAAAATGTCAGTTTTTGATTTTATTAGTTATCTTCATATGCATGGCAAGAATTATAACAGCGGGTCAAATCTTGAGTAGTAGACATGCCCCTGTTGACTCCAATTTTTCTGTTTTAATTTTATTAATAGTGTTTACACCCACGAGTGATGCAAAACAATTGGAATTTTCTGAGGACAGAGGTCCGAAGATTTCCAAGGCAAACAAGAAGTTGAGCGACTCTGTGGTTAGAGAACCTGCATCAGATGTTTGTCTTGCAGCAGACTATACTGTTGGAAAGCACTCTTCAGAAGCCTTAATTTCTGATATGTCTAAACAAAAACTTTCAATTGGTGATGATCTGAAGGAAGACAAGATTGGTCACCAAGTTCCTGCAGTGCTGGGGAATATCACTATCAGCAAAACTGATGAGGTTGTTGCATCATTGTCAAAACACAATGATGCTGGGACTGATTGTGTAAAAGAAGAGGTATGCTCTATTGATACTCACATTTGGCTGGTTATGTAATCTTTATTTAGTATTTTGTAGTGTTTAAATTCCATCACGTCATCCTCCCCAAAAAAAAAAAAANAAAAAAAAAAAAAAAAAAATCCATTACTTCATCAGTCACTCGTTTTTACCATTTATCCCCTGATGACACCATCACTGCAATTTCCACTACCTTCATTTGGTACACCATCAACAATTGAATTATTCACAATTTATTTTTGAAAGAAGACTGTAACCACGTCTTAACTCTGTGAAGTTAAAAGAAAAAAAACTGTTTGGGTAAATTACTGGTTTCTCTGAAATTTAAATGTCTTAAAAAGATTATTAGTTTCTCTGAAATTTAAATGTTTTAAAAGATTCTTGGTTTCCCTGGAATTTAATGCGAGACATAGTAGGTTGTAGGCCTATAAACAAATTGATGAGTTGAAGAGGGAAAACCATACACAAACCACCAGAAATTACTCAACTCTCAATGCAAGTAATGGGTTAAGGGATTTCAGGATTATTGGGTTTGGCGCTAGTTACTGTTAGTTCATTGGCATGCATGTGCATATAGAATTCCTTGTATGTTTTAGTATTTTAGACTTGATTTATTTTGTGGAAATGACATTTGTTGTATTTACAATAGGGAGATAGCACAGCAGATGATAATTTGGATGCAAAACCTCCCGATGAAGATTTGGCTAGCAGCGCACACGAGGTTAAGGATCAGATTCAATATCCTACTGATGACTTGTCTGTGCAACCTTATTCTAAAGTGAAAACAGAGGAACATGATGACAATTCTAGGAACCCTTTGAATGTTCATGGTGATGCAAAAGGTTTTGGTATATCTTCTGATCATATGTCTGAAAGTTCAAAAGTTAATGATGTAACAGTGAACAGCCCACTATCCAGTGACCATAACGTGCAAGGTGCCGACAGAACTTCAGAAACAGTTGGTGATTCTCAAACAGACAAGGGTGATGAATTATCTGGTGATCCTTGCCTGCTTAAACCGGAATTGGAAGGTTCTGGGGGGTCGATGACTCTGCAGAAAAGTTCTTCAGATCCAAAACATGGTTTGGGGATTGCCAAAGAGCCTTCAGAATCAGGTGGGACGTTCTTAAACTCTCCAGCAGTACCCAGTCAGTGTAAAACAGTAGCATGTGCTGGAAAATATTCTACCATTTCATCCACCATTGCGATCTCCAAACCATCTACTTCTGGTAACTTAAAATCTGGGGATGCTCAGAATCCTAATCCAACTGCTAAGCAACGAGTACTGTCTGAAAGTAATGTTAACATTAAGAAAGATCGTGCTTCATGTGAGGACATAGATGAAGACAGAGACAATATGCCAAGGAAAACAGTAAAGGAGCAATTAAGATCCCCCACAGATTCTTCTCTGAAAACCTCACACTCAAGCAGGAATTCACATGACTCTACTTCCAAGTCGACCACATCAGAATCAAAAGATTTAGTGCAGCATTCATCTTCCAAAGCATCTCCACCGGGGAATACTGTAGTCCCTTCAGTCCCTAGTGAGCCTGCCGGATCTCTGCCTAGTCAGAAGGTTTTACATGCGCAAAATAAGAGTTCAGCTTCAAGTGCATCGCAAAGAGGTGAAAAGCTTAACCAGACAACTTCATCTAAGACTAATCAGAATCATGCACCATCTGCTTGTCCACCTGCACCATCAAGTTCACATGCACCACTAAGTGATGAGGAAGTGAGCAGAAATTTCATTTCTTTTTATTATTATCCTTTATTTCTCGTACGGAAGTTACCTCACAAGATCCTACATATTGTCTGGCAATTTTGGCAGCTCGCTTTACTTTTGCATCAAGAACTCAACAGTTCTCCTAGAGTACCTCGTGTACCACGTGTTCGTCATGCATCTAGCTTACCTCAGTTAGCTTCTCCAAGTGCAACAAGCATGTTAATGAAGCGTACAACTAGTTCTGGAGGAAAGGATCCCAGTTCGGTAAGATGCTGATACTTTATTTAATTCCTTTGAAAATAAGATGTCGATTCATATTCTGTTTATGAAGATGATTTATTTCCTGTATAAGTTTATGCAGACTCCATATAGGCTCTTAGAAATTTTTCTTTTAACTGATATTCTTTTGAGTCATATGGTTCCGCTAACTAATCCAATTGATATAATCTATAGGTCTCTAGAAGAAAAGTCAGGGATGCATCTAAAGATGGGGTGCGAGGTTCCCGAGAACTTGATGATGAAGCCAAAAGGACGGACAGAGTACTATCTTCTCCAGATCAACGAAGACAAGATACAGCATGTGCAGCGGATGCTGGTACTAAGAGGGAGGACAATGGGTCTTCAACAGTGGTACATTCTGTTAAGAAGAGTATCCATTCTGCCTCCACTGCAACAGCACACAGTGGACCATCTTCATCCACTGAGGCTAATGATCGCAATGTGTCATCTGTACGCAGTTCACCAAGGAATGCCTCTGATGATGATACGGGTGCAGTCGGTCCTGTTCATCGTACTTTACCAGGTAGCTGTAATTTTTCTGGAAGGTTTCCTATTTCTGCTTTGTTCTTATTCTTTGTTTTCTCATCCTATTTTCCTTATATAGGCTTGATAAATGAGATTATGAGTAAAGGCAAACGTATGACGTATGAGGAGCTCTGTAATGCTGTGCTGCCGGTATGGTTTCTTTTAAACAAATGCTGGCTGTTTAATTGTTGTTACCTCTAATGTGTGAATAAAAATAACAGATTCTCATTTTTGTTTCTATTTGCAGCACTGGCATAACCTGAGAAAGCATAATGGAGAGCGTTATGCATATACAAGTCATTCACAGGCTGTTCTTGATTGCCTTCGGAATCGACATGAATGGGCTCGCTTAGTTGATCGTGGTCCTAAGGTATTCTCATGAAACCATTTCAAAAAGATCGTTGATATTCTTTTTGTGCATATGTGTTTCATCGAAGCACAGCACATAGATGCCTCAATTGCATCCTTCACTAATTAAAAATAGTGGACAAAAAACACTAAGAGATGTCAATAGTGCTACTGAGGTAATGTGCTTTGCATGTCTCCTTTTGGAAGAGGAGAGGGGGGGGGGGGGGGGNGGGGGGGGGGGGGGGGGGGGGGGGGGGGGGGAAGGAACTGAATTAGGAATGGGTAAGTTAACCACCTTGGAACTGTAACACAACTGCAATGTGTATAGCAAGAGGACTTTCCTATGTGAACTTGATGAGTATGGGGGCGTGAAACATTGATGTGGGACAAATTATGAGCAAAGAGTTGAGAAGCTGATTATTTTACTTTTACTTTTGTTAGTTAAACTGTCATTGTAGATCCATAGCGCATTGATCCGTTTCTTACTCACTTCAATCAGGAGTCTGCAGGACTATGCATTTTCTCATGTTCCAGTTTTATGACGTTAGGGTTTATGTTTGTGCACGATAATGCCTTTATATAATTCTGATCTCAAAACTGTTCTGTGGCAGACAAATTCAAGTAGGAAAAAGCGAAAACTTGATGCTGAAGACTCTGACGATAATGAATATGGCAGGGGAAAAAATCCAAAGGAGTTGGAAGGTAAAAGCATTGAAACACAGAGAGAGGATTTTCCCAAGGGCAAGAGAAAAGCCCGAAAACGCCGGAGACTGGCTCTTCAAGGAAGAGGAATAAAGGATGTCAGGGAGAAACGGAAGGCAGATTTGCTCACCGATGATGATGTTGGACCATCATTTTCTAATTCCTCAGAGGGAAGCATGTCCAGTGAGGATGATATTCAGGGAGGTGGAGCAGGCCCGTTAGGAAGCGAGGCCTCTTCTAGTTCAGATGAGGCAGGAACAACATGTTGATCATTAGTGTTTGGTCTGGTATTGCGGGTTCTGGAAGAGCTTTCCCTTCCATATAATGTAATAATTCTGGCTAGATTGCTGTCGTACAGCTTGGTAGGTTTTTTTGCGCTGAAGAAGTCCCAGATGGGATTTCATTTCAGATCAGATTATCAGATGTAATACTAGTGTACATATGTATTGTATAATTTTTGGGACTATAGGTCAGAATTCCTTGTTTATTGAGGCATAGATTCAATTTGATTCTGTAAAACCTACCTCCGTATATACCCAACCTAACCTTTTGTAAATTCCCTTTTCATCTCAGTTTTATAACCTTTGTAATGCATACGAAGGATACCCAAATCAGTATGCATATCAACATAAAGATTAAAACAGTCATAAAATTCACATGCAAATGTTTTTGTTTGTTAATTAAGAAAACTAAAGGATTACAAGTATGGAGTATCCGAAATATATTTTCTAAATTATGAACCTATAAATTACTATTTTCTAAAATATGATTTTTTATGAGATAAATGATAATTTAAAGGGGTAGGCTATTCCGATTACTATCTATTGTTGAATTGACCATTATTGGACATTTGATAATAGTCTATCGAAATATTTGTATTATTTTAGTAGATTATTGTCGAAGAGTACAAATATACAAAATGATTTAGTAGTTGGCCATCGAAATAATATAAACACTTCGATAGACTATTTTTGAATGCTTTAAAGTTGGTCAACTTAATAATAGAAAGTGGTTGAAATAACACGGGCTTAACTTAAATAATTTAGAAGGCGTAGACCATGGTGGTGTTTGATTCCTTGGGCCTGTACCCACCCGTTTAATGTCTCGGAGCCTATAAGTCGGTCGCGATTCAGTTTCGCATTTTAAAAGAAAAAAAGAGAGAAGGAAAACAAAGGACGAGATCGTTGAAAGGGACGGTAAGAGATTTCTCTGTCTTTTGTCTCTCTCAGTCCCCAGATCGTTTTCCCTAACAACTACCTGCAACAACTGCAATCTAGGGTTCCTCACAATCTCTCTCTCTCTCTCTACGACTATTCATTTCCAATTCCGTACATTCTTTCTTCTCTGCTCGGCGATCTCTCCCTCCATTTCTATTAACTTCAAGGTTCGTCCCCTCCCTCAATCTCGCGCAGAGCTCACAAATTTCACGTGTTCCTGTTCTGATTTTGTTAGTTTGATTATCAATTTCGTTCGATTGGGTTTGGGATTGAATTGGTTACAATTTGAATTTGAGATCTTCCTTGTCTATGGTTTAATTAGCTTAATCTGTTGGATTAGGTTGTGTGAATCATCACCAATCATGACGATTCCGGATTCGGGTTTCATGCTGGATAACGGGGCGAGTTGCTTACCGCATACACCAGAGGAAGAGAAACGGATCATTGACGAATTGACCCGCCAATCAGAGGCCAACGTTAAAGAAGGCAACTTGTTCTATGTCGTTTCGAACAGGTTCTTTCTTTTTCTTTGAAACCACTGCTAGGAGTTATATTTTATGTATGGACTACATTCTATTGAAATATGGAACACGATTGTTATTCTTGTAATCTTTAATGTATCTATAATGGTCATTGTACTTTAGCAAGTGCCTTTGGTATCGTCATTCGCTTAGTATTGGGAATTCAGCTTCTTGGGGGTTTGACGTGCTTTCTAAGCCAATAATATGATTGATACCATGCTTCTGTAGTGAAAATGTGTCCTACAAAAGCACTCAGGTCCTTAGAAGACTTATTGACTGAACTTTTGGCTTTACTAGCTGTTGTTTCCATTATAAAAATAGTTGCATGGTTGTAACTAGGTTCATTCTGCTGTTTGTTCAGATGGTTCTCAAGCTGGAACAGGTATGTTGAGCAAGGCGCTGGAGAACGTCTAAATGATGAGTGGGATTCTGGATCCCAACAATTGGATATACTCTTATCGAAGATTGTTGTTAGACCTGGACCAATTGATAATTCTAATATAGTTGCAAATGAATGTGAGGGGGATGATTTACAGCTTCATAGAGTGCTGGTGGAAGAGCGTGACTATGTCTTAGTTTCTCAAGAAGTTTGGGAAAAGCTTTCGGATTGGTAATTAATTATTTCTTTCTTCATTAAAACACTCTTGCTTGTGGATCCTCCACTTGTAATATCTTTTAACAATGTACACAGAATGCGGGTAAACAGTAAAATGCAAGAAAAAAAATTCATTGCGTTTCCAATCTTTTTCATTTCTCCCCCAATTTATTTTTTTTCCATTTTTTATCCTACTATTCTTACAGGTACAAAGGAGGCCCGGCATTACCAAGAAAGTTGATTTCTCAGGGTGACGTTCACAAGAATTTGATGGTGGAGGTTTACCCACTGAGTCTTAAGGTTATTGATTCCAGAGACAACAGTGAGGCAGTTATAAGGCTAAGCAAAAAGGTAGACCAATCTTTCTTTTGCTTCATATTCAGTCAGAGAAATATACTTTAGATTGTTTTAATTGCTATTAAGAAAATAATGTGTAAGAGGGGATTGCCACCTCGATTTGCATTTGTGCTATTTTTGTTGTCATTTTTATGAAGGTTTTGTACCCTTAAGATAAGGGATTAAGCAAATTTTTTCTGATGTGAGCATTTAGGTTTGTTGTGGGGATGGGTTTCTTGAAAATCCATTCCCACTTAAGAGGTTTATGATGATGAATGGAAGAATTTTCAAGACATTTTTTGGCGGTTTTCTATTCTTGGAAGTATGCAACCTTGTGGCTGTCAAGCCTGTCATGGTTAATGGAAGCATCTTGTAATGACTTTGACATATGTATCAAATGAAAGCTTTAACAAATTTAATCTGTCTCAGGCTTCAGTACAGGAGCTTTATGAGAAGGTGTGTGCTCTTAGAGGAATAGAGCAGCAGAAGGTACATGTATATATTCACTCTTTTGTGTCTGTCTTTTGTTTAGTTTTCTTTTTTTTTTTTCCCCTTTGCTGTCTTTTGGGTTTGAGTTTTCTACTTCAGTTACTATGAAGCTAAATTACACTTTCTTTTTTGTTGTTTATAATTTTCAATTACAGGCCCATATTTGGGACTACTTTAACATGCAAAAGCAATCATTATTGAACGCTTCAAACCAAACTTTGGAGCAGTTGAACTTACAGATGGATCAAGAAGTGAGTGCTGCTGTGTATTGATTATTAATTAGTTTTTTTATGTTAGTTGAAGTGTATCATCGTGCATTCCCAGCTATTATTTTATCCTTTACATGTGATAATATAAAACAAAATTTTCACAGGTAGTAGTCTCAACTGTCATCTTAAGTTGGTTGCAGTTCAATAATAATTTTCAGGGGGGGCAGGGGGGCTTGGGCTCTAGTGATGACTTTGCTTGCCTATCATGAATAAATACACAAGTGAATAAACAAAATGGGAAAAGATAAACATGAGAATATTTGTTAAGCTTCTGTGCTTAATGCTTATATTCTTGCGCTCACCTTAGAATTTTTATTTTTGTGGAAATTCTGAGAAATTTTAAACTGGGTTTTTGTAGTCTTTGTATTACTAATTATGTTACATTTTTAAGTACAAATTTGCTGCCTGATTGTTATTTATGCGCACTGCTTGAATATCTTCTGCTTGGGATTGAGATTTTTGCATATCAGCAGTCTGTTGGACTTTTTCAGGATCTTTAAATCTGTCAGTTGTGGTGATTATTTTGATCAACTGTAGTGAGTTAATTAATCAATTCTTTTATCTGCAGATTCTTCTTGAGGAGCAAGTTGATGGAAACTATTCTTCTCAAGTTTCCATGGATTCAACCGGAAATGAGTTAGCATTGGTACCCCTAGAACCATCAAGGTCATCTTTGACAATTGCAGGGGGGCCTACCTTGTCAAATGGTCATTCAATGGATTATAATTTGCATCAGGGAAGTGCCTTAAGCAGCTCAGCATCAATAGATATAGATGATAGATATTCTGTTTATAGTCCAATGAAAAAAGGAGATAGGGGAGGTTTGGCTGGATTGCAGAATCTTGGAAATACTTGCTTTATGAATAGTTCCATCCAGTGTTTAGTCCACACACCCCCTCTAGCCGAATATTTCTTGCAAGATTATTCTGATGAGATCAACACAGACAATCCCCTGGGAATGCATGTAGGTGGCTATTTTATTTCTTTTTCTCTCATGCTTGATCCTTGTGGATAGTCTTTAAAATTGATAATTTTGTTGCTTTTTCTTTTCCTAAATTTTTCTAACATTTGTTGTAGCTGTGCAGGGTGAGCTTGCTCTTGCCTTTGGTGAGTTATTGAGGAAATTGTGGTCCTCAGGGCAAACAACAATTGCACCACGTGCATTCAAGGGAAGACTTGCTCGATTTGCCCCTCAGTTTAGTGGCTATAACCAGCATGATTCTCAAGTTAGTACTGTATATTTTCTTAATGTCTTTTCTTTTGGTGCTTTCAATTTAACGTATCCATGTTAGCATGCTATTCCCTAATGCCAAATGTGCAACATCTTACAGCATATATATATATGGACCTAGCCTGTTGAATATTGGAGTTAGGTTTAGTTCATTATTTTTTTAATATAGTTGCATTAAATCTTCAAAAGCCACATATAGTAATTTTATGGGGCTATTTATAGTAAATTACATGATTATTGTATTTGCTTTGGATGATGAATTCTTCTTTATAGGAACTTCTTGCATTTTTACTGGATGGACTGCATGAAGATCTTAATCGTGTCAAGAATAAGCCATATATTGAAACAAAGGATTCAGATGGTCGTCCAGATGAGGAAGTTGCAGAAGAGTGTTGGAAAAATCACAGGGCTCGGAATGATTCATTGATTGTGGATGTTTGCCAAGTAAGAAATACTTTTATGACTGTAATTGTTGTATCATATAGTATGTGTATAATTGTATATTGTGTGTACTATATTATCAGGCATTGAATTTTTCCCGTAAGTGAGTTTCTAGGTTCTCATTTCATTGCAAGCGTACTAAATAAATCACTTCTAAACTTTCTGCTTACTAATGTGCAGGGTCAATATAAATCAACATTGGTATGCCCAGTTTGCGGCAAGATTTCAATAACTTTTGACCCCTTTATGTACTTATCATTGCCACTACCTTCAACTGTCACTCGTTCAATGACGGTGACTGTGCTTTATGGGGATGGACGTGGTCTTCCAATGCCGTACACTGTAACTTTGATTAAGGATCGTTGCTGTAAGGATCTTATTGAGGCATTGAGTAATGCATGCTGCTTGAAGAGTGATGAAAGCCTTCTTCTTGCTGAGGTAATATGGCTTTCATTGACGTATGGTTTCCATTTTTATGTATAACTGTACCTTTTTGTTAAAGTTTTGGCTCATTCCAACATCTCTAATAGTTTAAATTTTTGGACTAAAATGGTAGTCTAACATGGTATCAGAGTTAGGGTTTTAAGAAGTGATCTGAAACCTCACGTCCCCCATTCCCTAATTAGCCCTGTGCAGCACAGGTTGAGGCTGCTCACATATGATTATGTTTCTTCCACATGCAAGATGGGAGCTGCATGAGAGGGGGAGGGGTGCTAACTTGATTTATATAGTCAGAACATCCCCAAAACTTAAGCTTTTGGGATAAACTAGTATTCTAACACTTTCTTTTGTCAGGTATATGAGCATCGAATTTATCGGTATTTGGAGAACCCTTCTGAACCCTTGTCTTCAATTAAGAATGATGAACGAATTGTGGCCTTTCGACACTCTAAAGAAGGGGCTGGAAAAACGAGACTTGAAATAATGCATCGATGGCAGGAAAAGTAAGTCTGCTTTTCTTAATCTCTAGGAATTGGGTTTGCCTGTAGGTAAACTTATCAAATATGATGTTTTGACCTTATGCTTTTGAGCTTTAAAGGAGCTGTACTAGCCTAGCACAAAATGTTAATTCCATTGAAATCTGAGGCACATGACATTACTTATTTTTGGTTTTCACATATTTTTCAAATAATGGGGTCCAAGTTGGTCATGGTACATTGGTTATTCCTAGCCTACATGTTAGAACTTAGAATGATGCATGGGATTCTAAGCAGTTGTCTCTTTTCATATTATTTACATTGGCTATGCCTGGAGGCATAAGTTTGGGGAACTAATTTATATTTTGTTGGCCAATGGTGACTTGTGTAGTACAAATTCTAACAAACCAGTCTCTGCGCATGTGAGTATTGAATGTCTTTCTGTATAGATAGAGGGAGAGGGAGAGAGAGGCCTAATCACCTAGTTGCCACATAGATGCATTGGTTAAGTTCTTCATACCTTTTTCTTTGGCTGAACAGAGAGAAAGAGAGGATTTTTCTTATCTATAAAGGCTTAATCACCTAGTTGCATTGAATAAGCTCTTTATCATTATAGTTTTTTATTTTTGGCTGAGTTTTAACAAAAGCGTTTTCAATTTCCAGATGTACATCAGATTCTCTGAAGGGTCAGAGAAAGCTTTTTGGAACACCTTTGGTTACTTATCTAGGAGAAGACCAAATAAGCGGAGTTGATGTTGATAAAGCAGTTTTTCAAATTCTGTCACCTTTGAGGAGAGCAGTTAAGCTTCATAGCACAAAAGAAAATGGCTTAGTTTTAGAATCTATTGATGAACCATCAAACAGTTACAATTTGAGGTCCATGGATAATATAGAACTAGAGGAAGCATCTAGCAGGGAGTTATCCTTCCAGTTATTTTTAGCTGATGACAGGGGTTTGAGCTGCAAGCCAATTGAACAGCATTCTTTCACAAATTCGGGTAAACTTATAAAGATTTTTCTGGACTGGACTGATAAAGAAGATGAATTATATGATGCTGGCTTCCTGAAGGGCCTACCTGAGGTACACAAGCCTGGGAATACCGCAAAGAAAACTCGGCAAGAAGCTATTTCCTTATTTACATGCTTGGAGGCATTCTTGAAGGAAGAACCTCTAGGGCCTGATGATATGTGGTAGTGTATCTATTCCCATTTTAATGGCTTCTTTGTGACATTATTTTGAATTTTCAGCCCATTGCACATAATCCTTGGCCATATTTGTGCCTTGACCTATGCTCTTGAATTTTGCAATACAGGTACTGCCCTAGGTGCAAGGAGCATAGACAAGCTACCAAGAAACTGGACTTGTGGATGTTGCCAGAGGTTCTTGTTTTTCACTTGAAACGATTCTCCTATAGCAGATATTCAAAGAATAAACTTGACACTCTTGTGACCTTTCCAATTCATAATCTTGATTTGAGTAAATATGTGATAAGCAAGGATGGAACCCCATACATATATGAGCTATATGCCATTAGCAACCATTACGGTGGTCTTGGTGGTGGGCACTACACTGCATATGCGAAGGTAAGGCATAACTCTCGTATATCTCATTTTTCCTTTAGTGAAATTGTTATATTTTGAGATGTTAACATTTGTTATTTGCCATTCGTGCAGTTGATTGATGAGAACAGATGGTACCATTTTGATGACAGTCATGTTTCTCCAGTGAGTGAAAGTGACATCAAGACTTCGGCTGCCTATGTGCTTTTTTATCGAAGAGTTAAAAGTGGAGCAAATACAGGAGAGGGAGAGACATCAGGGGTTCATATGGGTTCTTGAGGACATTAATCAAGTGCATCTTTGCTATTATAGGGTTTTGAAGCTTCCTACTAGGTTAAGCTGACTTGGTCCAGGAATCAGAGGCGGAACATAGAAGGGTAGAGGGGCCATGGCCCCTGCAAACTTTTGCCAATGTGTTCGAGCATTGTGTGTCGCTTGTAAATACATTTTTGGTTCTTTTCTATTCTATTTTGTTTCACAAACATTATAAAGATGCTCAGTAAATCAAATCAATTTCTACCTAATTCAAACCTCACCGCATTATTGAATACTTTTTATCTTTATGGTTGTGAGTTATACGAGTTTTTTTTTTTTAATTTAATTAATTAATCTATACATTCATCTTTATTGTTGGCGGGTGTTTCACATCCTTAAATGAAGCATATTCTTTCTAAAAATTATGGGTTCTTGAGCTATCATTATTCAGTAGTTTTTTAGGTTTAACTTTTGAATTTTAAGTTACAGTCCAAAACTCAAGAGTTCAAAGGTTAAACATGAACTCAAACGATAATTTTATTTCCTTAAAAAAAACACCTTATACTCTGAAATGGTGTATCATGTCAAAAATAAATAAACAATGGTTAGAAATCCTAAACAGATCTACTGCCGTACTTTAGTTCATAAAGAATTTGTGATATTTTGGAGTGCGCATCACTTAAAGAATATGTGATACTACTCATGCTAAGCATATCGACATTTAATATACTCAAATTGTAGCAAATTGTTTTATGAGTTAATATTTATGCATTGTTTCAGGACATCACAATGTAAGTGTAAGGAGTAGATTCAAAGATGGTGGAAAGTAGAAAAACCCTGTGTTATATATTGAGGTTGCAAATTTATACATGATTTGTTGATGATGATTTGATAACTGCTGAAAGTGAATTAAATTTCCCTATTTTGGCTTCATGTTGTGTGCATCTGAGTTCGTATACAATTGCTCGGATTATCAAAATATATGTATAGTATAAGTATTAAAATGATAGGGTATGGTTGGATTCTGTAATTCGTGTTGGCCATTAAATTAAGAATGAAATTAATCAAGCATTACCGAAATGCCTTTTGACTTTTTGAGAAGGTATCTTTCTTTTAAAATGGGGAGCGTACCTTTTGGTTATTCAATTTCAACTTCATTGATTCAATTGAATATAAGCAAGTGGATGGTGAATCATGAGATGGATGGGGTAATTTTTTTGGGTAAGAATCTTAAATAGAAAAATAAGAGTAAAATATTGTCGATAAATTAGGATGAAAAGAGAGATACAAGAATTACAAAACCATGAATGATAATCTAGTTGGAAGTTATTAGTGGCGGTCCTCTCTAGCCTACCTTCCAAAAGCTCCTGCTCAGCAGCATTAACTAACACCCTACCGACTAGAGTTATTGAGATAATGAACCAATTTTCCTGCAAACGCTGAAAAGATAAAATAAAAGTTAGATAAGAGTTGGAGTGCCAACTAAAAAGACTACCCAACAACCCACCACCAGCCACTGCCTTTCATTCAGTTCTCTTGGTCACTCAGCCCTACCACCCTTTTTAACTCATCACCAATAAAGTCACTATTACCTTACCCAAATGATGATGAAGAATCGAATATAGTGAGTGGTGGCGTGTAAGTAAAGAAACAGAGTTTTACCTTTTCCTAATTACCAAGTAGCCTCTTCTATTTCTCTCTCTTTTCAACCCTCCATTCACATCTGATTTCTGATTCAGCACATCCATTGCTCTAAGCTTTCAAAGGACGTGTAACTTCATCAACAACAGGACCAACCACAACATGGGAATCGAAACAATCATATGCCATCTCTCCTGAAAATCAAACCACCATTACAAAAGTACAAAAGTACAAAAGTAAAAAAACAAAAAAATATTAAAGTTTCTGAGAATGACGACAACAACACATGCATCTGACGTCGTTTTCTGCGGCGCGTCACCTTTACAAAAATTCAATTAAATCTCGTAAATCTTATCATGATTGAACGACGAATAAACGATTGGACATGTGTCCCGCTACAGCTTAGCTGCTTACCTGCTTTCAGCAGTGCTGCTTGGCTCCGTCACTGTCACTCACCACTCACAGCAAACAGTAAACACTAAACAGTAAAAGTGAAGGACTCACCGTGGCGGGAGCTTTGGAAATGGACAAATAGCCAGTACTGGAAGAACCCGGCGGCGAACCGTCGATGACCGGACTAGACCCACCCGAACCCGAAACTGAATCGGAGCTGCTGTTACCAACAGAACTGTTCAACTTGAATCCGATCGAGTACGCTGGTGTCCCGTCGGGCTTAAACAACCCGAAGTTCCGCTCCGAAGTCGGGCCGGGCTTCATGTTCTCATTGAACAAAGCGAACACGTAAATGTTCAAGTCGGAGCTCGGCCTCAACGGCGTGCCCTTCTTCTGGCAAATGAGCTTGATCAGATTCCCGTTGTACTTCTTCGCATTCTCCGGCGTAGCTCCGGCCTCGTCTTCATCCCCTTTTGACGGCCAACCGGTTTCCGATATGTGAATCGGAAGCTTCTTGTACCCTAGCGAAGCCAGGGCGGAGTAAACGGCGTCGATCTGAGCGAATAACATATTGTCGTAGTGGAGATTGGTGGCCGGATCGACGGCGCCGGCGTTCGGCTGAAAGAGGACGTAGTCGAGAGGGACCTGCTTCGGATTCGACTTGTAGGCGAAGTAAGGGTACGCATTGATCAGGAAGGGCGAGCCGGTTTTGGAGTGGAAGTCGAGAATCGCGGTGATGCAGTTTTTCAGATCCCGGCGGAAAGCTCCGGCGGACGGGGGGAAGGAGGTTTCGAGAACTGAGAGGGAATGGGCGGTGGTGACGGCGACCTGCTTGTCAAGTCCTAGCTGGACGAGGGCGGTGTGGACGGACTGCATCGCCGGGAGAAGGTTTCCGGTAAGGGAGGTGTCGTTGAAGGTGAGGACTTCATTGCCGACGAAGATGCAGGTAATATTGGTGGCAGGCAGGTAGGCCTTGACGTTGGACTTGACCCAAGCTTGGGCCTGGGCCGGATCTTGGACCTTGGCGAGGTACTCGTTGCCCAGGCCCACTATGAACTCCACTCCGGTGTTGGCAAAGGCTTTTAGGACTCTTGGGTCGGCGTCGTAGAGCTTGATTTTGGTGATTCCCATGGATTTCACTAAGGGCACCACCGCCTCCGGTGTTGGTAAGTTGTTGGCGATTTGGCCGTAGTTTATTCCCATTGAATTAACCATTTCTGCAAACATAAAAGCTTTGAAACAAAAAAACAATGACACTCTCATGTTAGAATTAGACAACAAGAAAAGTGAAAAAAGATTGAAGCTTTAGAACAAAATGGGAGTGATCTAAAGTGGGTTGGGTTTTATTCTTGTTGTTAGTACCTGAAATGAGGAGAACAATTAAGAATGTTGAAGAGCAGTAGTGGCAGCTACTGGTCTCCATTTGGGTGCTGACTGCTGAGCTTGGAGATTGTAAAAGTGAGAATAAAAAAAGCAAATGCAGGTGAAGCTCCAAATTGGGCAACAGTGAGGGGAGAGAGAGAGAGAGAGTGAGTGAGTGAGTGACTATGGAGGCCTCACACTCTCACTAACAGCCTCAGATATTTGAGCTGGGACAATGTCCAACACCCAATGTCCGTACGCAGCTGAGAAATCTATGTATTGGGAAAGAGGAAGGAGATATAGGAGGAGGATAGAAATGAGAGCTTGGATGATATTTTAGGGAAGGGTGGGCAAGCCAAGCAGGTCAGGTTTTGGAAGCTAAAAGGGGACCAACGGAATAAAAGGCTCTCTCTATCTTTCTATCACTCACTGTTTGTTTCTTAAGAAAATGCATTTGGTGTGATTCGTGAGTGATTTGATTCTTTCTTGAATTTCAGGCTATGATTGATGATGCATTGGGTTGGCTTTCAACGGTGGTGATGGTGTTCAGGGGTGGGGCCCCGGTGAATGGTGTCCGACAATCTTCACATGATCACCATTCCCAATCCACTCAATCCGGGAGAGCAATTCACTTTTCATGAGAAACTTTACTTTATATCTGATTGACCTTTTTTTTTTTTCGTTTTTTAATATTTAATTTAAGGGCTGTTATGTTAGGCTGTTACCATTGGGTTCTTCCCAAGGGTTAAAAAAAAACGACAACGATGGTAGCAGAGAAGAAAAGGAGAACGACAAAGATACGTGGCATGCATGCGAAGCAAAGGCAGTGTGAATGAACGTTTCGCCGTTTTATAATCTCCTTTTAACTCTTGCTTCATATTCAATGGCCATATGTGAATATGTCACTGCTACGCAAAGTCGTAACCCAAATGTCTTTCTCTACTGCCATGCACTTTTAGACTCCATATATTATTAATTATTTACAGTCAGTTGCATTTAAATATCTGTGAGAATTAATCAATTCTAGATCTTCTTTTTCTTCTGTTTTTGGAAAACATCAATTTTCATGGACAAAATAAGATCCACTTGCCTATCAATTTTCAAGTTGAATTAATCATTTTGGAGTGTTTGAGTGGGTGGTGTTATGGTGCGGACACCTACATCATGCTGATGTGGGTGTGACTGTACATAATGTGGTGTCCGCCGCACAAAGACACTATCATTTGCGTGTATTTCACTTTCATAATTATCCATTATTTATGTCCATCTGATGAGAAAAATTCCCCTTGAGCATCATAATGTTTGTCACTTTGTTAGTTCGACCAATTGAAGTGATTGCTTGTGTTTCAATTTACTATTATTCTACCATCCACCATGTTAACTTTTTCTTAATACTTAATTTATCATCTGATTTCTTCTTTGTATAATTATTATATATTGATTCAACGATAATGAAAACATAAATTAGGGATGGTCTAATTGTCCTAGTTGGTAAAGGACACAAAAGCTCCTTCCTATAAATCTGAATTCCAACCCTCCTCTTTTCTTGTAATTAAAAAAATAAAAAATATAATAAAGACCGTTATTGTTACAATTGTATTTTTTTATCCTTACATTATATGTCATGTCACAGTTCCTATTAAAGTTTTGCAGAAAAATATTCTCCTTTAGATTCTTTTTCCTGGTTTGAAAGTGACCATAAATTCTTGTGGAAATGGCACAGTAACATAGTAGTACACAAGATAAATTCGATTCATGAACCTGTTGGGGTATTCTCTCTTACAGTTTTCACAGATTGAAAGATAGGGAATCTAATAAAACCCCTTTTGCAAACGGCCACTTAAAAGTCTCTTAAACAGTAAAACCCTGCTAACTTACAACCTATAAAAAAGAAAAGTAGTACCTTTTTTGGTCGACTTGTAGGTGTACTGGTGTGAAGACAAGTAAAGTTGGTATCTTGCTATCCTAAATCTTATCATACTTCAATTATTCAACACTCTTCGAAAAAGTTTTTACTTCTTTGAATGAAGAAACTAAGGGAGACCACCCATTGAATGAAGTTGACAAGGTTACCAGACCAACAAGATTCTTTTGCTTTGTCTACAATTTTAATATTCTCCAGCATCCAAATGGTAATTAAGGCCAGTCATCAAATGTGTTTAGACTAATTACTCCTTGCATTTCGATGCCAGCTTACAAGGGAATTCATGACTAAAACACAAATGCATTGGAATCCCATATTTGCATGATGCATTTGCAAGCATGCAATTGTTAATGCATGCAGTCACATTAGCAGGCAAAGAAAAACACGTTATATTTCTGGAGGGGAGGAAAGAGGAACCTTACAAGAACACTATATATATTTTATCTACTTGCAGTATGTAAAAGAGGTACTAGACAAGAACCGCAAAACTTGTTCTCCAAGTCTTTATAACAGCAACAAAGGCATTACATAATTACTTTATACATACATAGTTGATTATAGAAAAGCTGAGTTTTTGACCAAGCATATTACTCACTCGGAAGCTGGAGCTTAAGAACCAATAGCTGTTACTGCTCGTGGAACTTTATATAATTATAGGTCAATATCTGAAGCTTAATAATGCTCAGGGAGTGGCAACATTTTCCTTGGCAAGAGGAGCAATTTCTTCCCCTTCAACACCAGGCTCGCCACCAGTAACTTCCAGGCTTAACAGCATCTTTTCCCATTGTTTGGAAGGTTCCTGCATTAAAAACAACATATTTTAAATATATTGTTACAAACTTACAATCACTTCTAAGGAGCAGATTAAAAGTCAAAATTACAACTAGAACTAGCTACTCAATATCATACTAACCTTCCACGAAAGATCTTGGGCCATGCAATTCTGGATCATCTCTTTCATGGAAGCAGTACCATAGGTTGCCAGAGCTCTCTTGACAGTAGTAGCTATTGCAGTCACATCTGCTGGATCAACTGCATCACACTATAAAACAGGCACCACAGATACAATTCAGCATTTTGAAGATTAAGCAGAACAGAGAAATAGAAAAAGTAGTGCAGCTGTGTGTCATAGATGCAAAGCCAAGTCATTGAATTACTTCAACATTGAAAGCTCCCATGTGAAATCCTGTAAAACCTTCCTTGACAGTGTCAACAAGTCCACCAGTTGAGGCAACAATAGGGACCTGCAGTTATTGCATTCAGCACCATTAGAGGAAGTCAATGAGAATCAAGTGGGGGAAAGGGGAATCATGCTCCTTACTGTTCCATATCTCATAGCATGCAACTGAATGAGACCACATGGTTCAAATCTACTTGGGATCAACATATAATCAGCACCAGCAACAATCATGTGGGCTAATGGGACATTGAATTTTGCCACTCCTACAGCCTTTCCCGGATATCTCATCTCTATCTGCTTGGTCTGACTCTCCATGATCTTTTTGCCAGTTCCCTGATAGAAAAAATATATATCTTGCCATCAAATTTAACTCTATGCCTACTGCCAATAAAATAAAGGAAGCAGATCCATAAGATACTTACAAGGACAATTATTTGCACATCCTCTCCAATGAATTTTGGAATGGCTTCTACTAGAATATCTGAACCTTTCTGCTCCTCTAGCCTACCAATGAAGCCTATCACAGGGATGTTCTTATCAACTGGCAACCCAGCTTCAGCTTGAAGGGCCTCCTTCAATAGAGGCTTTGCATCCAGTACCTGGACATACACAATAATGATCAGTGCAAAGTTTTCCTTCCAGATATGTTATGGAATTAAAAATCCTTAGGAATTACTTACAGTTGTAGCATCATATTTGACATCTAAGTATTTGTCTGTGGCTGGATTCCACTCTTGAACGTCCATGCCATTCACAATACCAGTTATGCCGGTCTTACGAATAATGTTATCTAATTCCACACCTTTATCTTCTCCAGAAACAAGTTCCTGGGCATAGTATGGGCTCACAGTTATAACCCTGTCGGATTCCAATATGCCAGCCTTCATCCAATTAATTTTTCTCCCCTTCACAGGCTTGTTATACCTGCAAACCAAACATTCAGAAATAAAGAGGAATAATTTATCAAATCCACTAGTAAAATTTTTATATTCTTTGTCATAATTGCTGTATTAATCTGTAGTGTATACCCATCAATGAAGTCAAAAGAACTCCTAAGTTGGTCAGGCAAATCAAGACACGAGAAGTCCGCAAAGGGAAATCTGCCCTGGTAAGCTATATTGTGGATGCAAAACGCAACCTGCCATCATTTATCAAGCACTATTTCAGCTTTCAAGGGAAAGAAATGGCCAGACTCTAAATGATGCTCCTACCCAGGACTTCTTACCTTGGCATTTTTGTAAATCCCCCTTGGTTTGTAGAAGGATTTTAAGTAGGAGGGAAGAAGAGCAGTGTGCCAATCATTAGCAATGAATATGACATCCTCTCCTGCAATGAGGTAACCAAGCATACATATAGAGTTACACTATTTCTTGAAGTAGAAGTTATACTTTTTTTTTTAAAAAAAGACAAAGATGCACACCATAAGGTCCAGAGAAGTATTGGTTGCTGTTCAAATTTAGAACCTTCGGTGCCTCCAGCGCAGCCTGAAATTTAAAAAGAGTCAAAAACACCATGATAATCTATTTGTTCTAAGACAACCAACAAATGCAAAGCTTTCATTTCTATTATTTCAAGTGGATAACTTTCTCGAGTTAATAAAAAGAAAATTAAACAAATGACATGCCTTGCACAACAAGCTGAAGCGCAACTGGTTTTCCTTGTAATCCTCTCCCGCCCTAGGCCCATAGATTTTGGATCCAGTTTTACCCCATACCTTCATATTCAGAAAGTCAAGCATCAGTCAAAGATCCAGTTAAACCCATGTAGCCTTAGACAACAAAAAGAAACTCCCTACCTTCTCAAGGAACCATGGATGATCCAGAAACACACGATCAACCCCCCGTTTGTAACAATGGAAGAAACGAACAGTTTCAGTTCTACCACCAACTTCTAACTGCATACATAAAGCTGCGGATCATTTGGGGAAAAATTTCCAAAGCATACATTACTCACCAAAACATAAATGAAACTTACCTCAACTAGTACACTAGTGTCCCATGCATCTCTGTATTGGTCATAGCGTGGAGACACCGTCATAACACGGTGACCATTAGCCTATACATTGATCAGGTACAAAAGTCAGTGAAACTAAACCCAAGAAGATGAAAATCATAGAGACAAAGTTGGAGAATTCACAAACCGCCATCGCTGGTGGGAGTCCTCCAAGAACATCACCAAGACCACCAGTTTTGCTCCATGGACCAACTTCAGCCCCCACAAAAACCAAGTTCATTCCATTCCCACATATAATTCTCCCCACAGACCACCTATCACTCTCCATTTTCTCAACTTTCCTCATGGCTTGCCTAGCAACTGAATCGGGCCGAGTTCTCATCCGAAGCATATCCAAGTTGCTCAAAGATCTCAGCCCGTTGTGAGTCATGGGTTGGTTCCATAGGCCCATCTGCCCCAACTTTGTTCTGGTTTCTGACCCTGAAGCTCCATTAACATGATAGGTCCTTGATGCAAAGTTTGAGGTTGTTGTCACAGTTGCCATATCTAATATCCTTGCTCTGAAACACAGCCAAACCAATCAATTAAACCACAGATATTAACATGAATAAAGAGCAAGATGATCAAGCAAGAGCTGTGGGGGTCACAGATTACTCAAAGAACAGAGACCCAAATAGATGATGAAGCAAAATGGTAGGGGTCAAAGATTACTCAAGGAAAAGAGACCCAAAGAAATGATCATAAATTTGAACACAAAAGTGCTTACATAATATATTAAAATTGAAATCATAACTACCCTTGAGAAAATCTCTGAAACTTTTGTTGTATAGTTATCAAGATAAGAGCAAAAATCGGACCCGATCATACCAAATTTTTGTTGTATAGTTATATTAAGATTCCAGTTGCAAATTAAGTAAAATTAATCGATGAAGTTATACAACTTATACTTAACTAGTTCACAAAGGACCTGTTAAGTGATCAGTGAGTGAGTGACTCTCTCACTCTCACAGTTCCAGTCTCCGAGTCTCACTCAACAGTTTGAGAGTGTTGGGTCAGCTTTTGGTGGGAAATAGTCACTTGAAAGTGGGTGATTTCCACTTGCCAAGTGGAGTGTCGTACCATGACATGTGGCAAAAAAGTAGCGGTGACCTCAAGAATGATCACGTGCGGAGATCATTGATTGCACGGTGCATGTTAAATTATTGGGACTTGCCACTTGAGTGAGCAGCTCTAGATTTTTTCTTGAATCTTGAATGGAGTAGCAGAAACGGCACCGTAACGAGTATGGAAAGCAAGCAATCCATAAAACGACAACCCAATATTTTGTTTTGTGAAACACTGAAACTTACTGTTGTTGAAAGTAGCTTTCTCTCAGATCTTTATTGACAGCAATGCAGTATGGACGGTGGAAATGGAAGGGGTGATATAGTACCCATCACTTTCGTTTAATAGAGTAACAGAGACATCGGGACTTTCTTGATCGTTAAAAAAATTTCCCCAGTCATTGCTTTTACATTTTTTGTTTAAGAAATGGCTCACGTATTAAATTACACAAGGATCGATCATTGTTGAAACAACAATCTTTATCATCATAGTTAATAGTCATATTTAATTAGTAGCTAAAAAATTAAGATGAATTTTTAACTCGGAATCTTGGGAGGTGCACATTATTTGGTGCTAAATGTTAAACCACTATGCTAATTTAGATTTTAAAAATGGAATGGTTTGGAACCCATCTCTTTCTTGAATTTGTTTTTTCTCAGACTATCTCATACTTGTACAACATGTTTAATTAATGATTCTTTCTTCTGTTTTTGATATTTTTGGGACTATAAAAATTAAGAAATGGAGATGGAATAACTTGGTGTTACAATGCCAAAGGTTTGATTGTAGCCTTCGAGAGTAGGCCGTAAGAGATTAGCGGGCTGGGCCTTGAGAAAGTAGACTCAACTTGGACCCTGCTCATGGCCCAAGAATCTTTGAGAACCTAATTTTGCTTTTTACCCTTTTACTTGGAATGAGAAATTCAAACCCATCTTGTTCAATCCATATCATCATAATAAGTGGCTACAATGTAGTAAGCAATCTAATGAAGAACGCTTTAAAGATGAGAGGAGTTAGTTCTGTAGTTGCCTTTAGGCACAGGGTTCATACCATCCACATATGATACCCACAAGTATTAATACATATCTTGTTTGTGATTGTAGGCCATTTATTCCATTTGTGGCTGTGATTTGGAGAATCAAATTACAAGAAAGGCACTGTCAATTGCACGAAAACGAAGTTTGACCAGTAGTGCAACCTGATTCATGTACCAAATCATATGCCTTGTTCAGATTTTTTTCTATATATTCCCAACCCCACTTCTTATAGAGAAATTATAATACTTTACAATTGTTCCTTTCTCTTCTCCACTGGCCCATGTTGAAGGTGCATCTATAATGACTTTCAGCCAAGAGCTAGGCAGTAGGGCCCATACTTGTGTGGAACAAACAAACAATGGTTGTTGGTTGTCATTACTATTTTTCAGTTATAGATTATAAAACACAACAGCATACCAAACCATTGATCTAGAAGTCTTTAGTTGAAGAGTCGAGAGAGGAAGCATGGACATCTAAATTGATGTTTATTCGGACTTTAAGCTCCCATCAAAATGAACCCATGTTTATTTCATCATTTCTGAAAAATATAATATCAACATCCTTCAAATTGCTGGCTAAATATTTTACTTTGCCTCAATAATGTTTGTGGTCCGGTTGATGAACATCAAGGACACATGGATATGACCAAGGAAACTCTTCTATCTAACCAAAGGCCAAGGACCAAAACAAACAGCTTTGCCAAGAAATTGACCTAAACAAACCAAACAAAAACCCCTCCGTTTCTCATCTTTCTCTGTTTCAAGTAAAACAGCCAACAAATGAAGCCAAGATTAGAGTCACAATCTAAGAAACCCATTCGGTATTTTCTTATTGACTGTGTAAGAGAGCTGAGTCACCTTCCTAGAAGTTTCCAACTTTCATTTAAACTTAGTTTACATTTTTCTCTAAAAACAAATGTGCACGCATTTAGTCATTCTGTTTAAACAACCTTTCTTTGACTTCTGGTTAAGTAAACAAGCCAGAATCATGAAACTACAGCCAACCCAAGTCTTTTTAATTGGGCAATTTGAAATTTATAATAGCAGGCTTTTCCTTGACAATTACATCACAAAATCAATTAGTAGAACCCTGTTTCTTGATAAGCAATAATACACAATTAAGAAGCTGTCAATTCCCAAACTTTACACAAACCAACTGGAAGCATATAATTAAAGGTTGGCAAAATATGTTTATACAATTCCAAATAATTTCCTCCTCCGAAAGCAAAGCAATTCAGAAGGGACAAGTTACAGTGAAATACAAACAAAAAGCCCGACCATGACATCACATGTACTGAAATCACAAAGATTCTTCATTCCTAAGATACAACCCAAAAAAGGTTGTCTTGGTTGAGAAATCAGATTCAAGACACTAAACAAACACTAAAATGGCCCAATTGCCAATCACCACCAAAGCAGTAGAGTCTTCAAATTTTGGAAACTAAGAAAGAAAGAAAAGAAGCTGCTTTGCTTCTCTATGAATTCTAACTTACTAATAATTAAGGGCTCCTCAAACAATAAAAGGGGATCGAGGGTTCCTCATCTGTGGGCTGTCACCAAAGTCTCAATGAACCTCAAGCCGTCGAATCTTGGCTCGAATTTCTGCTTATCCGACGGCGTATGCGAATTGGGTGCACCATTCTTCATCGCAGCAGAAGAAAATCCCTAATGAAAGTACAAAATTACAATTTAAATTAGATTACTTCACCAGAAATAAAACATTTGAATTAGCTTAACTAAAACAAACCAACGCACCCTGTAGACCCAAAATATTCGTTAATGAGAAGAAAACATCATGGAAGCGTTTTCCAAAATTGCCCATTTACAACAAGTTTTCTCTTTTGTTTGTTTAAATAGAGTGATTTTTTTAACAAATTTTGAGGCATAAAGAGATTAAAGAAGCGATTTTTATTTTCATCTATTGTAAATATAAGTTCATTGGGACACAGAAATGGGCAGATCGAATCGGAAATTTCTATTTTCACAAAGATACTGTTGTCCATTTCAAAATAAATTCAACATTTTCAGTATTTTTGAGCGTACACACCTGGCTGGAGGAAGAAGACGATGAGAGAGCCATGGTGGACGCGGCGACCACCGAGGCGACCAGAGGACCCGACCCCTTCATTTTTAACTCGATGACGAGGACGACAAGCGACACCGTTTCGGAGTTCCGAGATGAATTAATTCGAATCGAGATGGGTGAAACCCGACGACGAAGCTCGCCGGATCTCGACCCGAACCTTGCGACTTCTTCTCTTTCTTTCTTATCTTCCGTTTGAGAGGCTCTCTCTCTGTGGCGCCCCGTTGGCCTTGTATATATATACAAATATGCGGGCAGCGGGATCACCTCTCAAACCGCATTTAACGGATTTTAATTAGTTCCGGCTTTGCATGAGATTCTCTGCCGCGCTGGCGCGTTTTGATTGGTTGAATCAGTCAATGGCCATGATTGCGTATCCATCGGATTTGAAGGGTAAGTGAAGCCGTGACGGTAGGTGCACGATTACGTTGGGTGCGCTGGAGAGTAGGTTAGACTGTTTTATCGTAAGTCGGTGGGTCCCACTAGTTTGGTTAATGTGAATGAGGAGGGAAGGGTTATTACTGGGTTAGGTTTATTTGTTTAAGCTCGACGCCGTTTTAGACTTTATGTCAGCCAGTCACGACTCACGTGTTCATGCATTGGTCTCCTGCGTATTTTACGATAATAAATTATAAATGTTTTGAACGAATTAATGAAATATTAAAAAAAGAAAAGAAATCATCGGAGAATTAATTTAATATTAGCAATAATCAGAGAAATATCAAAGATATTCGGTACTTTTATACGCCAAGTAACTGGTTATGAAAATATAATATTACAAAAATGGTAATACTAATTTATTAATGTTTATTTCTTATATGTAAATCAATATAGTGGGAATAATAACACATCTGGAAGGAGAATATGCTGAAGATTCTTCAAATCATCTTTTAGTCTTTCCCATGAAAATGCTGCGGTCAAAATGGAATCTGTGACACTTTAGCACCACGGAATTTATTGATTACTACAATATTGTATGAACGAGAAATAAAGATGAAGCACTTTATTTCAACCCCTTTCAAAAGGAAGGTCCTTTTGGGCTGGGCTGGGTCACAAACCCGAAGAGCTTAACGGGTGGTAACTACACTTGGACAATTGGGCTGGACCTGGTGCTGGTTGGGTTTTCCATATCGAAAAAGGACACCATCTTTTTTTCTTTTTTCTTTTGATTTTTCTAATAATAAACCAAACAATTAAAAGCTTGCAGGTAAAGTAAAAGCGGTTCTAGTTCTCGTCAAACTAGGAATGACACTAACCAAACCCAAGAGTTACTGGGATTTGAGAAAGCCTGCTGTTTTTTGCTATACAAGGGGTGTGCCATCCTTGAGTTTTGCCCACGCATAACTAATCTCGATCTGTTCAAGTTTGTTTTTCAGGCTTTGTGTTTAGTTGATCGAGTTGTGTACGTACACAATAATGTCTGTTTTTAGTGAATTTGGTGAAGGAGGCATCTGTGGTGACTACTTTGGTGATGAATTCGGTTTGCCTCTGCCTCAGAATTGCAAAGCAAGCACCAAAGTCATGAACGCCTCGAAAGGCAGTGAAGTTATTACAAGGAGCAAGAAGAATAAGAATGCTGCCAACAATTCATTCTCTAAAGCATTGGCTGTGGAACCACAATGCCATGCACTGTCTTTTGCACCTGCCTTCGATGGACTATGCTGCTTTGAAACACTAGTTTCCCACAAACTTGCTTAGTTTATGTTTATTTGTCAATTACTTCTTCGCTATAGTTAATTCATGATATTAATTGTGAATTTATGAACAATTTTTGTTTGGTTAGTTCATGAATATCGCATGCAGAGGAATTAATTTTATGTTTTAGCTTTCGATTCCCAAATCATCTATCTCATATTTTGTCCTTGTTGTTATAAATTTTATGGCACAAATTGGTTCTCTTAAAAGCTAGACTAATTAAGTTGTACAAGCAATTACATTATGAAATACATAATGAACAAACTGCATTATGATATACAAGTAGATTTATAAAAAGAGTTTATAAACCTAGCATTATCCATCAAGAGTATAAACAAAATCTGGCATGTTCACTCTGTTTTTTTTTCACCTTTTAAATTTTTTAAAGGGCCACACACTAGCAGAGGGTATTTTATCTGAAGTGGGTTGGTCCATTCTCTATTGTTAAGTTAATGGGTTAATTGTAGTATTGGTTATTCCTTATATGAAATTTTGAATGCCTTTTTTGGCCCAAATGAAATTTTGAATACCTTGGAACACAAGGAAGGGAAGTTTCACGGAAGGGAAGAGAGAAGAGTTCTTGGTGATAACAACAGAAATAAGAAAAAGAGTACCATTGTATTCATGTGTTGGCCCATTATAATAAAGAGAGGAAAGTAGACTATATATAATAAACAAAGACTAGCTTGTTTCAGATATTGAAGTCACCCCCTCTCATCCATTAAGCAATGCAGTTGTTCAACCCACCTTCAAGGTTGAATGAATGAATGAATGAATGCAGCCCTTAGATGAGTTTGAGGTTGCGTCATTCCCTTAGCCACCAGTCCACCTCTCATGTTTGTATTGGTCTTCTTCCATCTTTATCCATTAGTTGACCCTCCAATACTAGACTGGGCCAATTCAATTTTGGGTGCAACTCCTCCTTTTCCTTAGGAAGAACTGTCATTGTCCCTTCTAAGACATCCATATTCAATGTTATTGGAAAAATCCTAATCTGACTGGATAAGCTCAAAACTAAATTGGTTGTCAAATATGATATCAAAGTTTTAATTTAAGTGTTAGAGTTTAACACATTTAAATTTTAGTTTATAGTTACTATCTCTTCTTTATATTTACTAGTCTCTTGACCTATGTTCTGCTCATGGCATTTAGAATTTTATCATATTTTTATTTTTGTATTTTGTTCTCATTGTTTTGTAATTTCCCACTACTCTCTTCACGTTTTGGTAGTGGGGTGTCTTTTTGGTGGGTATCCTTAATTCTCTCATATCTCTTAAACCTATTCGTTCTAGATTCAAAAATGAAATAACCCCTCCCTCCAAATTCCTTCAGGTTGTTTTTAATGGTTGTATTTTGTTGAATAAAAAGTATTTTAAACAATATTACTTTTGGTGAAACCTATAACACTAAACTCTTTTCTTAAATTTATAATAGTAAAAATATGTCTCTTCAAGTGCAAGAAGATCTACAATATTATATAATTTATATACATTGTTTAACAAGGTATTCATGCACATCATATTATATTCTTTGTTGCATCATTCAAGAAGCAAGTGGTTAACAATCGATCATGAGGAGCCCACGATGAACATATATAATTGAAAAAAATTTTGCAGTGAGCAAAATCACACTTTATGTATATTTTTTAGTACCATAGGCAGCCTCCAACATGAACAATCTAATCAGAAAAGATCCAAATCAACGGTGTAGAATGTGCATATGAAATTTCCAAGTCAAAATAGACAAAGTCAGTGTCAGCAGGACAAGACTGAATTCCCAAGTGGGGCAACATAGACGGTGCGCGTAGGCTTAGCCAAAAGGCCGGCTTGGAATCCAAGATTGTAGTCTTGTTTATTCATGTACCTTGTATTTCAGGGTCCACCAGCTGGAGTCGTCTATACGCGGTCAGTCCGGAGCATCCACGCTACTTCTCGACTTCTCGTCACACGCATCTTAATCCCAACCCAACAAGGAATGTACCCACCTATATATTCACCTTTCTTCAACCAAGTCCTTCAAAATCAAACATCCCAAATACTTTTCTCATCGATCTCAATCTATTTTCTCTCCAAAGTCTCCAACTCTTATTAATTTTCAAGACTTGGTTTTCAAGTTTTGCTTCATCTGAGAATTGGGTGTTCAATTTTTGGTTCATCTGGGAATTGGGTTTCCAACTTTCAAGTACAACACACGCAGACAACAACAATCATGAATTCCATGTTCAGTTCCTTCGATGCTCTGTGTCATGAATTCTTGGGCCACACGGTGAAGACCTCCTTCCCTTTGCAGCAAAAGAGTAGTGTCCTGAACAACAAGGCCACAGTATCAGAGGCCATGAGTAAAAAGCAAGAGGGTGACATGGAGTCCTTGCCACAACCCCATGTGAAGAAGCAGGAGCAGAAGGCACCACCACGGTTCGCGCTAGAGTTGGATGGTCTCAACTGTTTTGAGACCCTGGTCTCTTATTGAAAGCAGCAGTAGCTGGACTTTTAATCATGATATTCAATTTGTTACACAAGCAAATATTGATTTACATGCTGATAGCTTACACCATAATTCATATTCTATAATCCTTTCACCCTTTTTTCCCCAAAATTTATATGGATTCTTTTGTTGAATTTCAAGTGTTAAAGAGGAAATAAGCAAAAATTATACACACAGATTGACAATATAATAGAGGGAGTACTTGATTATTTACTTGACAATATTTGAATATCACAGCGTTTAGGTATTGTACAATTTGCCAATCAATCAAGAAACAAGGAATTAAAAACTGGGTTGGGTTATAAATGGCGCGAAGGTTGCACTTGTAGCCAATTAAAGCACTTTAGTTAATCGTGAAAAAAAATAAGTGTAATGCAAATCCTTGCATAAATTGCAATTTGCAAGAGAAAAACAAATGAGTAATATACAGAGTGGGTGGTCATGTCAATTGCCAAGGACAAGGCAACTTTCATAGAACAAGCATGGCAAGTTTGTTTAACGCAGCTTCATATATCTGCAAAACTGGGTTGGTCAAGTCTTTTCTAAAACAAGGCAGAGAACCAAAACACACATGCAATTAGTAGCCTGGCAAATTTACGTGCATGCTGGCATTTATAGTTCATAACAACTGCCATAGCGCTGCAAGCAGTTCTATACGCCTCTCATTCTCTCTGTCAGTCTCTCCCTCAAAGACTGCTGAATGACATTCATAATCAACACAATGTCTTAATCACTTTCAGCAATCAATACAATTCAAGCTCAATCTCTGATCACCTCAAAAATCCCTTCAATTACTCCCCCTCAAAACCACTCATTCCTTCATCTGATCGTGGCTGTGCTTTCACTGGTGAAAGCATACCAGTTGCTACTGGTGTTGCATTTAACTTGAGGTGCAAGAAACAGGTGCTTAAAGAGGCCAACTGTGATCATGTCGGACATGAAATAATGGTAAGTTCTATGAATGCTTGAGCATGGCAGCGTTGTGGAAATTTCCCATTGTGTTAGTTGTGGAGAACAACTTGTAGGCAATTGAATTTCCCATTTGAGATCAACCTCTTCCACCAAGAAGCCAGCTGTTAGAGAATGTCATTGCAGATCCCAAAGGCTTTGGAATTGGTCCTGATAGGAGGTATAGATCATGTCTAGTCTCTAATTGACACAAGTCCTATGATTCAAGTTTTTGATTCCCACTTTGAACATTGATTTTGGAAAATTATAGTACAAGCCCGTCATACAAACTCGTCATATATGATTTTTCTCTCAAAACACGTACTCTGCTATACATGCACCGTAAGTTAACCAACAAATAATTGAAAATTTATCTCAAGAAAGCAAACTGAACTAGTTTTTGATACTTGTATTTCACCACTCTGCTTCTATGTTTCCCTTTTGAATTTCCCTAGCGGACTACGTGGGGGCTTAAACCCTTCTAGGAGACTAGGACCACTCAGCCAGACTCTTTCTCAAATATCGATTGCTTTGATACCTGTCCAAGTTAAACGCAGATCCGTCAAAACAGATATTAGCCGACTTTGTTGAAATTTTGGGGTTTCTGATGCAATTCTTGGTGTGTTTGTTTGATCCCTTACTTCATTGATTTATTTGTGCTGACTGCTGGCCACTTGTACCTAGAATTCCAGTTATTTTGAGGACCCAAATTGCTATGTTGAATGAAAGTGCAACTTTAGACGGTTCACGATCCAAGTATAAGCCAAGTAGTAGCAGATGGTGATAGGTTAGTTGTCCCATTAGCCAACATGGACTTCTTCAATGACCCCTCAGTTTTTATATATGAAGCTCCCCATTTATCATTTGATTCATTTGTCTCTAACTTTCTGGAAATTTCTCATCATTGTTATATATCACTCTAAAGAGCTAATTTTCCACTGGCTCATTGCTTATAGAATAAGGTAGGATGGTGGAACACTGATGAGCAGATTTAGGCATAGAAATAGGTATTGTGCTTAAAATAATCATGAAACTCAACAGACAATTTTCCCATCAAATATGCATGCAAGTGAATATGCTAATATTAATATGCAGTTTCAAACAGAAAGCGGTGTGTGGATGTTTTCCCTTGCCTTGAAACACAATCAACCAGTTCACTTAACATTTCGTGCTTCCAAGTGATGTTTCTGAGGACATGCAGCATGCTATCACTATGTGACCTAATTTTGTTTTCATACAAATTATGAAGCCATACAAAATCAAAAAATTGAAGAAAGAAGATGAACATTAAAAGAACCTGAAGATTTCTGTTATTCTTGCAGAACAAGATCATTTAATGACATTTCCAACTTTAATGAATACAGCTATATGATCTGTTCTCTTTTCCCAATTTTTTTTCTCCTCTCTTTCGGTTGGGGTTTTTCTACAATTAAAGCTATGTTCATAGCTCAAACAAAAAGGACAAAGAATACCACCTCCAATCCTCTTGAAAGGAGGCAAGCGCGGAGATTCATCATTTGGCAATTCCTCACTTCACTTGACAATGAAATGGCATCTCTGGAATGAAGCAACGATCATTGTGGATCACAACCTCCTACCAATTTTTGCAAATCTTCGGGCTACTCCAAATATAACTGCCTTGGTCAAGAGCCCCCGGTCAAGACTACAGGCAATGGCAATAGCGCCGCCTACAACGAGAAATTTAGGTATGTTCCTCCCTACTGGTTTCTCCAATGCATCCAATTTTTCAACCTCCATTGAATCACTGGTGCTGTTATCCACAGATCTCAAGTAGTCTGCACTGACTTTGGTGTTGATCTGAGCCATGAAAGCACACCGTGAAAGTGGGGCTGCAGAGGCTCTCTCCTTCTGATATGCACGTAGGCCAGGTTCAATCTTTTTAACAGCTCCCCACATACCTTGCCGGACTCCAAGCTTTGCAATTTCCCATGGTATACCCATATCTTCATGATGAAACAGTAAAACCTCACAGGCTGTAAGCTGGCCATCCCCTCTCTTTGATTCAACTGTTCATATCCAACAGATACAAATCTTAGTGACTATTCCAAAGAGCACAATGAAGATAAGAAAGCAATATGAGAATTTAAATTTTAAAGAAATAAAAATTAAACTGCCCATTACATAGCAAAGAAACATGTTAGGACTCCCATTACCTGCACGAATGCACCAACTTGAATAGTACAAATCAACACGCCTAGGTTTGTCACGCCTTGGCACAGAAGAGCAGGGTACTCCCTGAAACATGTTAAATAAACAGGTTATTTCCTGAATTAGAAACTTTAAAAATCAGAACTGTTCTAAATTAACATTAGATCTAAATTTATCCCAAAAACAAGCACAACCAGCTACACTTGCAACAGTGACTGATATTTATACTCTAGACTAACAGCAAAAACTAGTTTCCTTTAGGACTCTGCTTATTAGCAGACACAAAACAAACTCAAATGGCTTGAGCAATGAAAGTATTGCATAACTAATTAGTAGCCTCACATTTTCAAACACAAAAATGCTATGCCACCAAACTATTTCTAGTCAGAAATTACGTTCTGTGGATCAATGCATTGACTGGTTAGCCACATATATCTCATTACTTCAATTATTCATACAATCTATAAATACCAAATCTGACCAAACTAGTACATTGGTTATCATTATTTCATACTAGTTATGTACCCTTAGCAAGAAATAATGAAATTAGGAACACACAGGAATCTTTATGATATTCTTTTTTTCTTTTTCAGTAAAATAGGCCACATCAGCTTGTCAGTGTGACTAAATTGTGCATTTGTCTGTGAGGCAACTGAGATTTTAGAATAGCTTTTCCTTTCCATACCTTTGTTACACAGTAGTATGACCGTCCTGATTCCCAAATGCGACGGCCTATCAAGTATTCTCTGTCGCTACAAAAGAATGGGAACTGCGTCCAAAACAGAGAAAGATAAGAAACCATGCAAATCATAAGCCAAAACAACCAGGACAATTTAAGCATCAAAAACAAATAAAACACTGCTCTCACCTTGCGCACCCAGTGCACTAACAAGGTTCCAGTGGTGGGGCATTCTTCCAAAGTAGAAGCATGTACAAGCATGTCATCCCACTTTGCTCGAAATTCATCATCCCAAAAGAAATCCCTCACCAACTCAGGTGAAGCATCCTCATATACAGTTCTACTACGGTATTGTGGAGGTCCAGTCTATAAAACACACCAAGATGAATTCCAGTTAATCTCACCATAATACATGTAAGCAAAACAAGACCACGTATCTGACAGCCACCAAGTCGTTCTATCAAACTAAATGAGAAGAAAGGAGGACCCCAATTCAATAAAACGAAAGTTATAGGCAGCTACCTCGGGATCTCTACGCCAAGCTTGATAGGCCATAGTTGGGGTAGACCGATCCATCATATGAATCCAAGCAGGACCGCCATCTTTCTCCTCAACAAGCTGACATATGTGCCGTAAATCCTCATTCGTCACAAGACCGGATTTTCCTCCTTCAATTTGAGAAGAACTGCCAGAGCAAAACATTAAGCTAAAGCTCTTAGAAGCTAAAAAATGACCCAAATTCCAAATTCAACTTCCTTTTCACATTAAACACCAAAAAGTAAAAAACTGTAATAAATATATGCAAAGTTTGCAAACCCAAGTTGTGAAATTTGTCAAAGTACTTAGGAAACTCAACAAACCTGCAATCAGGATTGGTGGTAGGTGGCATAGAAAGAGCCTCCTTTTGGTTTCTATCATCGGAAGCCCAAGAAATGCAACTGGGGAGCTGAAATTTCAATGAACTCAAGCTGGGAATAGAGCCGAAACACGTGGAAGATGTCGGTGGGGATGAGGAAGAGCCTTTTTGTTTGGAGTCGGCGCAATCCAACAAGTCTCGGCCAACCAAGCTCGCCCATTTGGGCCTCCATGTCCAACCGACGAAAACCCCAACAATCACAGCAATCCAAAGAGGGGTTATGAACATCACAAGCTCACCCAACACTTCCACTAGCGTGGGTCGTCGCAAAATCTCCAGAAAAGCCGAAGCCAAAGCCATTTTCGAACAGAAATTAAAAACTAAAAAGAATAGAAAAGAAAAAGAAAAACCCTCGATTGAATCGAATACTGGTATCCGTTAAGCACAGCGATTACTCGAGGGTTTCGAAGAGGAGGAAGAAGAAGAAGAAAGAAGATAGAAAAATCCCAAGACCCAACAAAGAGATAGATAGATAGACTTTTATAAATATAAATAAAGAGAAAGAAAATTAAAACGAATAGAATAAAAGGAGAGGAGGAGGAGGAGGAGAATCAGAGAAATAGGGAATGATGAGATTGAGATAATGGTTTATGCAGAGAGCAGAGGATGAAGAAGAAGACAAGGGGTTTGGATAAGATTTCTGAGATGAGGGGCAGAGAGACGCGCTGTTGAGATTACCTGATTACCTCTCAGGCCCCAAAGAGCTTTGTTAATTGTATTGGGTTTTGTTGGCCAATGGCCCGAGGCACAGGCACAGCCACACTTGGTTCCAAAGGTAATAAAACAATCAGTAAAAGAGAAGCAAAGACCAAATTCCAAAGGGGGAACTCACTGAGTGGGAGTGAATGTGATTCTGTGAATGTTGTAGTTGTGGTTGTTGTTGTGTTATGACTCGTGAGTGGTTTGGGTTTGTTTGGTATGTTAGTTAATGAAGGATTGGATACTCATCTACTCATCTTTTTATACCTTGGCTTCGCTCCCCTCTCTGTGGTCGCCGCGTTCTCGTTTATCACGTTCTCTGACTTGAATTTTCTATCGTTTTTTTCTCTTTTCTAATCTAATGCATGATGTCCAAGACAAAACATTTGTAATTTTTTTTTTTCAACTTTACTTAGATCCTTATTTATATGGTCCTATTCGAATGTAGATTTATAATTAATTAGGTCCTGGTGGAATAATATTTTTTTCCAAATTAAATAGAAGTGGACGGTGGAACCAAATTGATGTTTTGGTGAAACTTTAGGAACTATTTGTGATAAAAAAGCAAGAACAAGCAGATGATCCGAATTTTATTTTTAGATACTAATTATTGTTGTAATTCTTATTTATTCATTAATTTATTTCAATTTTAGAGTTTAAAAACTAGTTGATGTTGTAGTAACTACTCATTTGAAAATAGGATCTTGTGTTTTATATTCGAGGATGTGTTTATGACCAAAATAATGCCCTTTTAAAGGTTGATCATTTAATGTTGAATGTAAGTAAAACATCAACAAAATAACACATAAAATAGAGGATGCAAATTCCATAAATTGCTGATTATCAAAGTAGCAAGTAAGGTTAATGAAACAAATATGCCACCGACAATGGGACAAGAAACCCTAATCATTTGTGGTAGAGAGAATATTAGAAAGAGGATTAGTTTATTAAGCATCCCAAAACAAAAGAAAAATAAAATGAAAAAACTAAAATAAAATTTGAGAAGCTACGTAGCTAGTGGGTCAGCCGCCATACGTCATACCAGATGGTTTAGACACCGTTGGATATGAAATAAAGCAGCATTCCTTTGTTTTAAGCTAATCAAAATATATTTTCAGCATTTGACCCTTCAGTTTGATCAAGTGGACGCGGCTTAATTATGTTCCCACTTTCTGACTGACCGGCAATTCAAAATTGACCTCAACTCTCAAACTTAATATAATCCAGGGCAGTTAATTACCCCAAGGGCATACACACTGATACGCATACTTGGCTTTAGATTGAGTAAAATGAGCACAATGAGGTTAATATGGTCAAACATATTATATTGTTTTGGTCAATTGAATGAAGGTTTCAACAATTTGGCCTAACCATATATATAATTAAATTAAACACAACTGGATTGTATTCATTATAAGGGACATATTATGTATATACTACAATTGTCTGCCCCCATAAGCTTTGAATTGGCCAAACTATTAATTTTATTGACCCTTTTTTCGGTGGACCTGCAATGTTTATGTTGGTCATATTATTAATTGCTTTGCTAAGTAGAATTTTCAAACCTCAATTTAGTCAAATTACAAAGTTAATAATAACAATACAATAATAATCTGAAAAGTGTTGTAGTTGTAGTACTATCACAAACTTTATAAAATGAGGAATTTAATGAGGCCGTTTATAATTTTGACTTCTATTTTGAAAATTTGAAAATTCTATTTCTTTTAGATGTGAATTGTTCAAACAGCAACTTTTTTTAAACCCCCTAACTACCAAAAAAATTTTCTAAGCTCCCACCCATTTAAAAACTCTCCCAAAACCCCCTAAAATTTCTAATGCCTCTATTACCCTTCTGACGCGTCCTGACGCGCACGCTGACGCGTTCTGACGCGCGCGCTGACGCACTCTGACACGAACTGACGCGCGCCCAGTGTAACTGTATTTTAATACAGTTACACTTCAATACAGTTACACTTCAATATAGTTACACTGTTATTGAAAATTGAAACTGA
>QANT01003901.1:0-14383 GCA_003254885.1 Purshia tridentata | reverse complement strand
CGAAATGACTCATTCGGGCATTCTTATCACCTAAAATAGCTCATTGGGGCTAGAAAGCTAATCCAAGCATGAGAAAGTGCTTCCCCATGGATTTCTTACACACCGAACATGTTTTGGAGCAACTTTAACCAAATTGGACTCAGTATGCAGTTAAATGATGCATTTGTGCATTCTTAACTCCTATAGTGGCTCATCTGGGCTAGAACGCTAATACAAACATGAGAAAGTGCACGTTTTGGTGCAACTTTATAAAAATTGCACTAAATGCCACCGAATTGGGGTATTCATGCATCCTTAATGCCTAAAGTGATTCTATAGGGCTAGCATACTAATCGAGACATGAGAAAGTGCTTTCCCATGCCTTTCTTGCTATACAGGTACGTTTTGGTGCAATTTGGACGAAATTGGACTGAATATGCACCAAAATGACGTTGTCATGCATTTTTAACACCTAATTTGATTCTTTTGGGCTAGCACTCTTATCGAGAAATAAAAAAGTGCTTTTTTCTTATCAACGGAGCATGTTTTGAAGTAACTTTAACCAAATTGGACTCACTGTGCACCGAAATGATGTATTCGTGCATTCCTAACACTTAATGTGGTTCCTTAGGGCTAGCACGCTAGTCTAAACATGAGAAACTAATCCCTATGTCTTTCTTGGCAATCGTGAATGTTTTGGTGCATCTTTAACCAAATTGGACTTAGTGTGCACCGAAATGACTTATTCGGCCATTCTTATCACCTAAACAAGTTCATTTGGATTTCTTGTCATGAGAAATCTAATTCAAGCATGAGAAAGTGCTTCCCAATGGATTTCTTGCAAACCGTACATGTTTCGGAGCAACTTTAACCAAATTGGACTCAGTGTGCACTTAAATGACGTATTCGTGCATTCGTAACACCTAAAGTGGCTTATTTGGGCTAGAACGCTAATCTAAACATGAGAAAGTGGTTCTCTATGCATTTCTTGTCATCCAAGCATGTTTTGGAGCATCTTTAAACAAATTGCACTAAGTGCCTCCCTATTGATGTATTCGTGCATTCTTAATACCTGAAATGGTTCGTTAGGGCTAGCACGCTAAACGAGATATGAGAAAGTGCTTCCCTATGTTTTTCTTGTCCACCGAGCATGTTTTAGTTCAACTTTAACCAAATTAGACTAAGTGTGGACCCAAATATCGTATTTGTGCATTCTATACACATAAAGTGGTTCTTTAGGGCCAGCATGCTAATCGAGACATGAGAAAGTGCTTTCGTACGCCTTTCTTGCCAATCGGACATGTTTTCGTGCAATTTTGGTGAAATTGGACTGACTATGCACCGAAATAATGCTTTCGTTTCTTCTAAACATGAAATGTCCTTCTTTAGGACTAGAAAGCTAATCCAAGCAGGAGAAAGTGCTTCCCCATGTCTTTCTTGTTAACCGAGCACATTTCCATCCAACTTTAACGAAATTAGACTTAGTGTGCGTCGAATTGACGTATTTGTGCATTCTTAACACCTAAAGTGGTTCTTTAGGTCTAGCACACTAATTTAGACATAAGAAAGTTCTTCCCTATGCCTTTTTTGTCATACAGGCATGTCTTTGTGTAATTTGGACAAAATTTGAGTTAATATGCACCTAAATGATGTTTTCAAACATTCTCAGCACCTAAAGTGGTTCTTTAGGGCTTGCACGCTCATCAAGAAATGAAAAAGTGCTTCCCCATGTTTTTCTTGTCAACGGAGCACGTTTTGGTGCAACTTCAACCAAATTGGACTCAATGTGCACCAAAACGATGTATTCGGCGAAATTGGACTGAGTATGCACCGGAATGATGCTTCCATTTCTTCTACACACGAAATGTCCTTCTTTAGGTCTAGAAAGCTAATCCAAGAAGGAGAAAGTGCTTCCCTATGTCTTTCTTGTCAACCGAGCATGTTTTTGTCCAACTTTAACCAAATTGGACTTAGTGTGCACCGAATTGTTGTATTTGTGCATTATTAACAACTAAAGTGGTTCTTTAGGGCTAGCACGCTAATCGAGACATGAGAAAGTTCATCCCCATTGTTTTCTTGCCATATGGGCACGTTTTCGTGCAATTTGAACAAAATTGGAGTGAATATGCTCCTAAATGATGTTTTTGTACATTCTTAGCACCTACATTGCTTCTTTTGGGCTAGCACGCTTATTGAAAAATGAAAAAGTGCTTACCCGTGCTTTTCTTTTCAATGGAGAACGTTTTGGTGCATCTTTGACCAAATCAGACTCAGTGTGCACCGAAATGACTTATTCAGGCATTCTTATCACCTAAACTAGTTCATTTGGACTAAAAAGCTAATCCAAGTATGAAAAAGTGCTTCCCCATGGATTCTTACAAACCAAACACATTTTAGTGCAACTTTAACCAAATTGGACTCAGTGTGCAGTTAAATGGCGTATTCATGTATTCTTAACACCTAAAGTGGCTCATTTGGGCTAGAACGCTAATCCAAATATGAGAAAGTGATTCCCCAGCTGTTTCTTGTCATCAGAGCATGTTTTGGTACAACTATAACGAAATTGAACTTAGTGTGCAACGAAATGACGCATTTGTGCATTCTTAACACCTAATCTTGTACCTTAGGACTAGTACGTTAATCCAAACATCTGAAAGTGATCCCCATGTCTTTCTTGCCAATCGAGAACGTTTTGGTGCATCTTTAAACAAATTGGACTCAGTGTGCAATGAAATAACTTATTTCGACATTCTTGTCACCTAAACTAGTTCATTTAGGCAAGAAAGCTAATCCAAGCATGAGAAAGTGCTTCCCCATGGTTTTCTTGCAAACTAAACGCGTTTTAGAGAAACTTTAACCAAATTGGACTCAGTGTTCACTTAAATGACATATTCGTGCATTCTTAACACTAAGGTGGCTCATTTGGGTTACAACACAAGTACAGGCACATTTTGGTGCAATTTGGACGAAATTGGACTAAATATGCATTTAAAATAGATTTTCATGCATTCTTAACACCTAGAGTGGTTCTTTAGGGCAAGCACGCTTATCGAGACAGGAGAAAGTGCTTCCCCATGTTTTTCTTGTCCACCGAGCACGTTTTGGTGCAACTTTAAACAAATCGGACTAAGTGTGCACCGAAATGACTTATTTGTGCATTCCGAACACATAAAATGGTTCTTTAGGGCTAGCACACTAATTGAGGCATGAAAAAGTGTTTTTGTATGCCTTTCTTGCCAACTGGGCACGTTTTGGTGCAATTTTAGTGAAATTGGACTGACTATGCTCTTAAATGATGTTTTCGTTCCTTCTAAACATAAAATGTCCTTCTTTAGGACTATAAAGCTAATCCAAGCATGAGAAAGTGGTTTCCCATGTCTTTCTTGTTAACCGAGCATATTTTGGTCCAACTTTCACTAAATTGGGCTCATTGTGCACCGAATTTACCTATTGTTAACACATAAAGTGGGTTTTTAGGGTTAGCATGCTAATCAAGACATGAAAAAGTTCTTCCATGTGCCTTTCTTGACATACGACACTTTTTGGGGTAATTTGGATGGAATTGGACTGAATATGCACCGAAATGGTAGTTTTGTGTATTCTTAACATATAAAGTGGTTCTTTAGGGCTAGCACGCTAATCGAGACATGGTAAAGTTCTTCCTCATGGCTATCTTGCCATATAGGCACGTTTTCATGCAATTTGAACAAAATTGGAGTGAATATGCACTGAAATGATAGTTTCGTACATTCTCAACACCTAAAGTGGTTCTTTAGGACTAGCACGCTAATCGAGAAATAAAATTTTTCTTCTCAACGGAGCACGTTTTAGTGCAACTTTAAATAAAAATCCAAATTTTAAAAATTACCAAGTTGATTATTAGGCAGTAGATCAAAAGAACAAATCAACCTGAATAACCAAGAAACAAACAAACAAGAACACAAAGAAATTGTTGACGTAGAAAACCCACACTTGGGAAAAACCGCAGGACCTAGTCTAGAGAAAAACAATCCACTATGAAAAATTGAAGTACTACAGCCAGTGACTCGATGCAAAACTAATCTAGACTCCTTCTAGACAAATACACTGACCTCACGCCACATGCTGCACTTCAACCATTGGAATTGCAAGGAGACTTTCTCACCAACGTCTGGCTAGCCAGAGCTCACGAACCCAGCCTCGTCCTCGATCATCAAGTTCGAACAATTATGAAGGATGAATGAATGATGGATGATAACGTAAATAAATTTAACAAGGAACAATTTATTTTGCTATCTATTTTAAAGCACCATAAACTAGTTTATATGATATGTTTATGCAACCCTAGTTCATATCACAGCCTCACACTAACAATAAAAACCTAGAATGCAATCGCTCAAAGTGTATAATGTGTGAGCAAAAATAAATATGGATTTTGAGAGATTATATATAGAAGGCAAACCCTTAGAAACTAGGAAATAAGATCTAACCAATTAGGAAAGAGATTGGAACCTAATAAGGCTCTTTAAAACCTTGAAAAACCAAGATTTAAAACACAAAAACGCACACACTCACACATAGGACCGGTCCTCCAAAGTATACCCAATTTTGAAAACTAAGAAAAGAAGCAATGAAAATGCAACAAGCAGCCCAATTTTGAAAGGAGATGACTAGGAAGCAATAAGATATAAAAGGAGAGTCAACTAGTGGCACAAATGCCAATAGATTTCCTCAAACCAATATGCTTTGGAGGTTCCAAAGCTTTGATAAAAATATCAGCTAATTGTTTCTCGGAGGGAACAAATGTAAGATGAGTGAGCCACCCTCAACAAGATCCCTAACAAAATGATGCCTTATGTCTATATGCTTGGTTCTTGAATGTTGGACCGGGTTTTTGGAAATGTCAATTGCACTCATTTTATCACAATAATTGAGAAAAGATTCCTCAATAAGGCCATAATCTACCAATACTTGTTTCATCCATATCAATTGAGTGCAACAACTACCTAATGCAATATATTCTGCCTCTGCAGTTGTCAAAGATACAAAGTTCTGTTTCTTGCTATGCCATGAAACCAAGTTGTTTCCAACATAAAAAGCCCCACCTGATGTGCTTTTTAAGTCATTGCTGCACCCAGCCCAATTTGAGTCACTAAAGCCAACAAGTTTAGAATTAGTGTCCCGAGTGTACCACAGTCCATAATCTAGAGTACCATTCACATACTTGATAATCCTCTTAATGGCAAACAAATGAGAATTTTTTGGGTCACTTTGAAACCTAGTGCATACACCTACAGCAAATGAGATGTCTGGCCTGCTGGCCGTGAGGTAAAGGAGGCTACTAATCATGCTTCTATAAAGAGTATGATCCACACTCTCACCACATAAGTCTTTATGAAGTTTGACACTCTTGCTCATTAGGGTAGTAGCTACTTTTAAGGATTATAAACCAAATTTTTTAAGAAGGTTTCTAGCATACTTGGATTGTGAGATAAAGATCCCACTTTTCTCTTGTTTAACTTGCAAACCCAAGAAAAAATTCATTTTACCCACTAAGCTCATCTCAAATTCACTAGACATGATTTCAATGAAATTATTAACATGAATCTCAGAAGTGGATCCAAGGACAATGTCATCCACATAAACTTGAGCAATTAAAACATCATTTTTGAATTTTCTTACAAAGAGGGTCTTGTCAACCGAACCCCTTTGATACCTTTTGGACAACAAATGAGAGGTGAGTCTCTCATACCAAGCTCTAGGAGCTTCCTTGAGTCCATAGAGTGCTTTTCTCAATTTATAGACACCATTGGGCATATGAGGGTCCTCAAATCCTTTTGGTTGTTCTACAAATACTTCTTCATTTAATTAACCATTCAAAAAGGCTGTTTTGACATCCATTTGATATAATTTGAACTTTAAGTGACAAGCAATGGCACAAAGCAACCTAACCGACTCTAACCTCGCCACGGGAGCAAAGGTTTCATCAAAATCTACACCCTCTAATTGTGAATACCCTTGAGCAACAAGTCTAGCTTTGTTCCTAATTACATTTCCACACTCATCAGACTTATTCTTAAAAATCCACTTGGTTCCTATGACATTTGTTTTGGTTGGTCTTTCTACAAGAGTCCACACTTGATTTCTTTCAAATTGATTCAACTCCTCATGCATTGCACTAACCCATTCCTCATGGTTTAGAGCTTCCTTGATGTTCTTTGGTTTTATCACAGACACATAACACACATGAGCAATCTCACTTGCCATTTGCTGCCTAGTTTTAACTGGCTGATCAAGAGACCCTAGAATCTCACTATCTTTATGGTTACATCTAACCCATCTTGGCTTATCAAATTTATCTCTCAGAATTTCGTCATTTTTGTTAGTTGCTAACTTGTCAGATACAACACTTTCTGTGTTATTAGCAGACTCAACACTTTCAACCTTAGTTCCTTTTCCATTCACAACATCCTTTTTGTCATTCAATTTTGAAAACAGCTCATCCTCATCCTCAGCCAATTCGAGAAGAGCATTGTGATCATCTATTCTCACATTAAAGGATTCCATCATAGAGTTGGTTCTCAAATTAAACACTCTAAAGACTTTACTGTTTGATGAATATCCTAAGAAAAATCCTTCATCACTCTTTGGATCAAATTTACCCAATTGTTCTCTATCCCTAAGGATATAACATGTACTCCCAAACACTCTAAGGTGCTTTATCTTAAGTTTCTTTCCTTTCCACAGCTCATATGGGGTCTTTTGGGTACCCGGTCTACGATAAACCCTATTTATGATATAACAAACCGTGTTGACTGCTTCTGCCCAGAAATGCTTAGCAATATTCTTGCTATTTAGCATCACCCTAGCCATCTCAATTAGAACAAAATATTTCCTCTCAACAATGCCATTTTGTTGAGGAGTGATTGGAGCTGAAAATTCATGTCTAATTCCCAACTGACTGCAAAATTCATCAAATTTGGAGTTTTCAAACTCAGTTCCATGATCTGATCTGATCCTAGAAATAGCAGACAGACTCGTCAACCCTTCATTTTTCAGTTGTTTGACAATTTTAACAAAGTGTTGGAATGTATCCGACTTTTATCTAAGAAATGATACCCAAGTAAATCTGGAAAAATCATCCACCATGACCAGAACATATTTCTTTCCCCCAATTGACAAAGTTTGAACTGGACCAACTAAATCAATGTGCACAAGCTAACATATTTCTTTCCCCCAATTGACAAAGTTTGAACTGGACCAACTAAATCAATGTGCACAAGCTCAAGTGTCCTAGAGGTGCCTATGTCTTTAACCCTTTTGTGAGGTTCTTTGGTTTGTTTGCTCAATTGACATGGACCACAAACAAAAGTATTGGGTTTTCTTATTTTGGGAAAACCTCTGACTACCTCATGCTTAGATAGCTTGTAAAGGTCATGAACATTAATGTGTCCAAGTCTTTGGTGCCAAAGAGTGCTTGTTTCATCTATGGCTCTATTGCAAGTATTATCAAGTTCGATAACATTGCAATCAATTATGTAGCAATCATCTCTTGACCTTGGAGCATTCCAGATTTCATTTCCCTTAGCATCAATTATTCTACATCCATTCTTTGACATGCATACTTCACCTCCCCACTCATCACATAATTGACTTATGCTAAGTAGGTTGGAATTCAAACCCTCTACAAATCTTACATTTGTTAATTTAGGTATACCGGGTATGTGAACAGCACCCTTACCACTCACAAAAGACTTCTCACCACCTCCAAAAGTTACACTTCCACCATTATAGGGAGCTAGTGAAGTAAAGACTTCCTTATCTCCCGTCATATGTTTGGAACACCCACTATCTAGGTACCAAACATTCCTTTTAGTGGCTGAAAATGAAGTTAAGGAAACAAAACAATTTGTTGATTGCTTCTCAACCCATTTTTGGTGTGCATTTGATTTTGTATTGGAGCTTGGAACAACAAGTAAGACAATTTTATTTACATCCTTGAGCAGATGATTCACTTGATCTTGGAGTATAGTATTTCTCTCCATTCTAGATGCTTTCTTCCCTTTGAGCTTGTGACAATTTGGTCTAATGTGACCCTTGACATTGCAATGATGACAAATAGGGATAAACCGGGGTTTTCTAAGACGAGGAGGATCAACTTTAAGAGTGACACTATTTGGAGCAGAAGTTGACTTAGAATGAGTAGCATTTAGACCACTGCCGATGAGACTAAGACCTTTCTTATCTTCATGTTCAGATTTGCCCTTGACAAAAGCGGTTTTAGTGTGAGTCACACTAGGACCACCCATATCAAAACCCAACCCGGTTTTGTCCTCAGGAGCTTTCCTTGCCTAATCATTCTATCTACCTTTTCTACTCCAATGGTAAGTTCCACTATACTCTTATTAGCAATATTAACTTCATGTTGAAGTTTCTCACTCAAATTCTTATAAGAAATGTTGCTCTCCTTGAGCACCTTTACTTGACTCTCAAAATTACTCATCAAAACACCAAGGTTCTCTAGTTCTCCTTCTAAGAGTACAACTTTTTTACTCAATTCCAATCTTAGTTCTTTGAGTCTTGAATTTTCTTCTTTTATGCTAAGAGTTTCAATGAAGAGCAAGTCATATTTCACACACAGTGTAGAGTATGACTCATCATCTGGAACAGATTCTAGGTCAGACTCATTCTCAACTTGATCAATCTCCTTGACTGATGCAAAAAAAACAACTTCCTCATCCTCACTCTCGGATGAAGACTCACAATCATGTGAGTGATCACTTTCACTATCACTCCAAGTGATCTTCATGGCTTTGTTCTTGCTGTTGGTGTAATTTCTCTTTTTGTTAGCACATTCAGCCACTATGTGACCTATTCCCCCACAAGTGTAGCACTTCACATCTCTCTTGGAGTTTCTACCTTCCTTAAAGTTAGGTTTTCCCTCTTGTTTTCTTTCAAATGATCTTTCTCCTTGAGGTTTGAACTTTTATTCTCTGAAGTTATTACCACTAGTCCTAGCCTTTCTTCCTTTATTCCTAAGAATTCTCATTCTCCTAAATTTTTTCACAAAAAGGACAACTTCATCATCGAACATAGTTGATTTTTCACTCAAATTTTCGCTCACTTTCTTGACACTTTGTAAGGCAATATCTTTAGATTTCTTGCTGTCCCTCTCATCCATTTCAAGTTCCATCTCAAAAGTCTTAAGTTTTCCTACCAATTTGCCAATTTTGAGTTCATCCAAGTTTTGAACCTCTTGGATAGCATTTTTGTGGATTGGAATCTCTTGGGTAGTGACCTAAGTACTTTTTGGACAATGGTGGACTCCTCAAAAGGCTTTCCTAAGGACATGGCTTCATTTGTTAGAGCTTCTAATCTTCCATAGAAATCTGAAAAGGACTCGGTGTCTTTCATTCTAATTTCCTCAAATTTTGCATGAACCATTTGTAACCTAAGAGACCTCACTTGTTTATCTCCCTCATGGCTGTTACACAGTGTTGAACATGGGCAAATTGTGTAGTAGACAATGCCGTGACAATGGCATTCCTAGCCTTCTTGTTAGAGCTAGAGGCAGTTGCCTCAGCCGCTGTCCACTCAGACCTAGGCTTAAGTAATTCTACTTCATCTATGATTTGGGTAGGATGAGACCACTCAACAGTAAGAAATTCATAAGCAAACTCATCATATGCATCAAGGAAGATTTCAAATTTTTCTTTCCACGCAGCATAGTTGCTGCCATCAAAGAAAGGAGGAGAGTTGAAAGAACCCACAACTCTGTCCCTATCCATCTAAAATGAACAAGCACCAAACTAACCCTAGGAACTCTCTATTTTCTTCTAGAGTAGCGCTCTAATACCAATTGAAGTTTGGTATAAAATACTTTAACACTCTGAAGCACCTAAGTAAAACAACGATCACTAATCGGACCCAATTTTAAAACTATTTGATAAGACTAAACCAATCAAACACACTTATGTCTGCACGACAGAAGCATAACTCGAGAAACACAACCAACTAGCAATTCAAGTATTTATGTAAGGAGTGACAACCTAGGCACTCAAGGATCCATCAAAGTAGGCATCCCAGTGCTAGCCACAACTAAAGTGAGATGTGAGATGCTAGATTATATTCAGTTCATCAGATGCAATATAATCAACCATAAGTCATAGTGTGATGCCATATACCAAGGAAATAAACACAAGTTATATAAGACCCAAATAAACTCAGCAATCACAAAGAGGAGACACACAAGTTGTTCACCCAGAAAAACCTCAAAGGGTTAAAAAACTGGGGGTCTTATCCGCTGACCGGGCAATCCAATATGTTGAGGTTCAATATAAAGTCTATATCAGCACATAAGCTCATTTACCTACTCTAAAGCTAAGTAGCAGCTAGCATACCCACTTTGTGCAACCACCAACTGACAGGACCGCCCCGGAGTTGACCCCGAGACGACCCTATGGGGGCGCCACGTCTCACGACATGGGCCTAGACCCTCGGGCCCGTGAAAAACATTAAAACTAAAACCTTTACTCTTTGCCTGAAACTATGAGCCATGAACAATAAATCCTTTATTCAAATCAGNATCTAAAAACTAGAGTGATGTGTTTATGCTTTTGAAGAAATCTGAAACCCATACACAAAACCCATTTAGTTTTTAGATAAAATAAATCAAGAGATGAACACAAGAAAATTTTCAAAGTAAAACTTTCAACTCTTGAAAAATAAAATACCCATTTGGTCTCACCCAAAAACACTCAGCTCAAAGGCTGCTCGAAACATACCAAAAATGTGAGCGACAAAAAGGAATGAAGGGCTGCCCGTACCTTGTAGCAGCAGCCACACACGCACACCCACACCGTTCCACGTGGCAGCCAATAATAGGCTCAAGTCCTAACAAACTTTCAGGACAGCTCATAGCCGAATATGCCAAAGGGAATCTGAAGATTCGTGTGGGAGAGGGGCTGAGTTGTTTTGGGAAAGTTTCCATTTTCAGAAAAAAGATTTGGGGAAGATGATGAATAGTGCAAAATGAAAACCCATTAAAAACTGATGTGGGCTGGAGAATAAATGAGGAGAGTAAAGGCCCAATCATAAGAAGTCAGAAAGTTAAACACATGCAAATACCCATTTAGGAGAGTGACCCACATAAAAAATTCTCACGTGGGATCACTTAATATTCACAAGATATTATGTGCAGTTCCCGTGCCAGAAAAGTGTAGTGTATGATATGTCATAGACTAGTCAAAACATGCACTACTCTGTGAAAAACTGATGTTGCGTGAAATGCATGGTATGGGTATTACCTTAGGCATGAGAGATGTAGGACCAGCTGTGTAGACTTCTTTGCACACTCAAATGTTCTTAACTTAATCTAGAGCTTGTGTGAGATTCAAATCTAAAATAATTACAAGCTGTTTTGTCAAGGAAATTGCCAATACAAAACTTGAAACTAACAGTAAACCATGAATATAAAATAATTTACTGAGAACAACTGTAAGTTTACAAAACACATTTACATAAAACCAAGTGTAAAACCTTTTACACGAAAGTAAAACTGTAAAATAAGTTTTCTAAAACTGCTGCTGGTCCCACTGCCTCGTCTTTGCTCCACCGTCTCCTCAGCCTGCAAGCCTGCAAAACCAACCCTGCACCCAACCACAGGTGCACCGGGTTTACACACAAACCCGGTAAGCTCACTAGAGCTCGTATGAGTGAAACTACTGTAAACCTCAAATTAATAATTCAGTAAAATAATCAATTCACAATTCATCTTAATGCCTCAAGCACAGTCAAACCATAAATCACAAATCATAAACAATAACCTGATCACCAAATCCTCTAAACCGATCCAATCCATTGTGATCCTTAATCCCTAAATATCCTCAATTTAACCTCTAACTGAAAAATCACCTCGAACAATCCACCAGATCCTTACTTGGGATCCAACTAGATCCTTCCATAGCTGAGAATCCTCAATCAACCTCTGGAATCCTCAATCAACCTTTAGAATCCAATAAATCCTCAATTAAAACCGCTGATACTCCGATCTCTTCCTTAACCCCTAAATCCTCGAGATCCCCAATCCTAGTTCCGTAACCTCTTAACTAGCAAACAGCAATCAGTCAAACAAGCACAACAATCAAACAAGCAACTGAACTGGAAATTAGTTGAACTTAGGTTCACTCACTGTGACCGCGCAAAAAGACCGAACTGCCCTTCGTGTCCTTCGTGGCTCCAATGCACGAATTCTAAAATCTGGCAGCATAACGGCATCGGGAATACAATTTCCCAAGCCGAGCGTACCTGTTAAGACCAGACAAACCAACCAAAACAAGCAAGTTTCAAAGTCAAGCCAACAATTACAAAAACGGGCGGGAACCACCACACAAGGCGGCTGCCCGACCCTCGGTAAACACACGGAAAGTCTGAGAAACTCACCCAAACTCACCCTCAAGCTCGGGTGGTTGGCCCGAGGCCAAAAACCAAGGAAACGGTCGCTGGAACCGTCACACGCAGCGAGTCTCATGACGGTCAACGGGCGGTCAACTGCCAAAAAAGAAAGTCGCGTTTAGCTAAAACAAACTACACAGGGACGTAGAGGAGATCGAGGGGATCAAAACTCAAACCTGGGTCGACGGCCAAAAGTGGCCGGAAAAGGAGGAAAACTGGCCGGAAAGCCAGCGGCACACCCACACTCGATCCGCCGTCCACGGCGGTCCCACGGGTCAATCGAACCCACCAACACGCTGGGCTCGACGAGAGGAAGAGATCTGGGCAGGTGGGAGGTCGCGTCGTCGCCGGAATCACCGAGATCACCGCCGTAACGCCGACTGTGCGCGATTTGGTTCTCCACTTTCCGAGCTGTTTCACGGGGAGCCGCCACCATGGGAAGGAAGAGGGAGGCGGCGCGAGCACGGCGAGCTAAAGACTAGGTCGGCCCGCCGCCAGACGCGCCCCCACGCGCTGGCGAAAGGTGCGGCTGGAGATGAGACTCGCGAGAAAGAGAGAGACAGCGAGAGGGAGGAGAGAGAAAGCTAATGGGTTTTCTGGGGTTCTGTGCCCCTTTTTAAAATCCAACTTTTCCAAAATTACAACCTTGCCCCTCTCTTCACACGTCCGTAACTTCCAAACCGTAGCTCCGTTCGACGCGTGCTACGTGTCTACGAACTCGTGAGAACGAGACCTTTCCAATGAACCCAAAATCAACGTGAAAAGTCCTCCCAAACAAAAAGTCAACTTTTACCGCAAGTTTTAAAAGTCAAACTTAAAAATTTGAAACGCCAAAACACTTTCCTTTCCAAATTAAAATCCCAAAAATCTTTAAAAAGCGTTTCAAAACCATTTTTGAAAGGTGCGGGGTGTTACACAAAATGAGTTGGTATACATTATTATTTTAATTATTGAGTATAAGGAAGAGGGAGGGTTCGAACTCGGGTGTGTAAGGGAAGTGTTTGTCCAAGGCCAACTAGACTGACCTTAATTAATATTATTAATTTTTTATTAGTAAATTATACACATCACTATATATTTACAATATTATATTAAAATTATTTATATTGAAAGACTATCTTACCCATCATACACTACAAGAGAATATTATTTGGTTTGGGTGAGGAATTATTAATTTCGTCGCCTAAAGTCAATAAAGTTTGGTTGACAGATCATTTTTGTTGCCCAAAAAGAAGTGAGGAAATTATATTGATGCCATATCTTGGGTGACGAACCAATAATTCCGTCGCCCAAAGCCACTTTGGGCGACATTATATTATTTAAGGATACTTATATTTATGGTGATCCTTGGTTGCTAGGCCTACAACTTTTCAGTTATGCTATCTCGTGTTGCCATTGGATTCTTCAATTGGTTCGTTTTTTAGCCCATCTGGAATGTCGTTATGTTCAGAGGGTTTTGTTTGTTTTTTTGACCAAAATATTCGGAGTATTTTTTCTCCATATGAAGCGGAGGCTATTTTGTCGGTCCCGTTGGGGTCATCTTCTTCCTCGGATAGATGTTTATGGCATTACACTCTAAATGGTAGGTTCACTGTGCAAAGTTCTTATTATTTGGTATGGAGATTTGTTAGTTTCAAGTTTTGTATTGGCAATTTCCTTGACAAAACAGCTTGTAATTATTTTAGATTTGAATCTCACACAAGCTCTAGACTAAGTTAGGAACATTTGAGTGTGCAATGAAGTCTACACAGCTGGTCCTACATCCCTCATGCCTAAGGTAATACCCATACCATGCATTTCACGCAACATCAGTTTTTCACAGAGTAGTGCATGTTTTGACTAGTCTATGACATATCATTCAGTACACTTTTCTGGCACGGGAACTGCAGATACTATGTTGTGAATATTAAGTGATCCCACGTGAGGGTCTCTTATGCGGGTCACACTCCTAAATGGGTATTTGCACTTGTCT
>QANT01003897.1:0-11001 GCA_003254885.1 Purshia tridentata | reverse complement strand
TATCAAAACCCAAATAAGCAAATAGGATTGAAGTTACAAATCTTTCCCTGCATGTACATTCATGTGGATTGTTGCTGTTGACATGTACGTACTGATCTATAAAACATATAGGTGGATGCATTGAAGCAGGACCTGGGAGACTTGGAGACAGTGATGGAGCCCGCTATTGAAAACATTGCAAAGCATAAATTTGAAGGAAGGTAGATCCGAACCGGGAAACGTGCATGATATCTTTCATGCCAAGTACATGTGATACTAATGTCAGTAGCTAGTATATAGGAAATTATAGAGTTTGATACAATTCATGAATTCGATTAATTGATGATAATTAAGAAATTTGAGTATGATATTATATTTATCTTTGAACGGTTCAAGTTTAACCAAGCCATACATAGAAGAAGCTAGCAGGCCAATCAGGCTAAATCTTTACTGTGTTTAGGTGCATCAGAAAGTTTGCTACAAACTTACAAATTGTGTGAGGGTATGACATGTTAATGGGCCTTAAAACCGAATTTAACCAAACAGTGCAAGATTCCTTTCATGCCTAGGTAATATGTAAATGATGGGCTACATGAATTCATTTAATTTAATTAATTGGGCCAGACCAACTTTCGAGCCCATTAGATAAATTGGGTAAGAAGACCATGAGCCCAAACTGGTTATTAATGGAAGGATTGGTGGGAAGAAATTGTAAGATAAATTAATGGGAAAAATGAATCAAGGTGAGCACTGGATTTTGGAGGGGCGATAAATGACGTGGCAATTTTAAATTGATGTAGCAAATAATTAATGATGTGGATAAAATAAATTTGCCACGGCACGTACAAAATCTTTTCCCAATAGAAAATTGCATGAAATTGAAGAAGAGACTTCGTCCCTACAAAGCTGACTGAGAATCAGCAATTTTGTTGGAAAAGTCAACGGGACCAAATGAGTTTTACTTGTTCAACTGGGACCTAAGAGAGGATAGAGCTTTAAGCTTCACTCTTTCCTCAGTTATATGGTATAATTTCTATATGCATGCACCCAGAAGTTTCAAATATCAGACCCAAAAAAAATTGCAAATAATTTATGGACATCTTTTTTGTTTTTAATTTTTCGTTTAGGTGCGAAGATCTTCTATATATTTCACGTAGATCACCCAATAACACTATAAAAGTATTTTTATTGTGTTATTAATTAAGTGGATATTGGATAATAAGCTCCTCTTGGGGTTAGCCCATGAGAGTGGGTGAGATAAGGATTAGGATCAGACTATATCTAGGGTCTGATTCTCTCTAATATAATCCCCAAAGAAAAAGATGGATAATAAATGTATAGAAGAGAAAGTAGAATTTCGCATTTTAAATTTTAAATTTTGCATTACAATATATGTAATATTATGTACATATTTTTACTTATTATCAATTAATTTTACGTTAGATATTCTAAACTTTTTTTTTGTTTTTATAAGGAATATCATAGCTTTGATTAAAGATTAATGGGTCTATCCTGACAAAGGATAGAGTAAACTTGGTGGAACATCCTTCATCCACACTTGGTAATGAGATAAAGACAGCTAAGGACGCAAGCTCATGGTCCGCTTTATGAAAAGATGGAGAAGAATAAGAAAAACAATGGCAACCAATGTTGGACATTCTAATTATCTTCAATATAGTATGCTCAGAAGAGGCACTTCATCAATTACCCAATGAAAGACACTTCATCAATCACTCAATGAAAGACCATGTACATGTGCTCCACATCACCTAATATAGTTCATACATATATCAAAGTGTTTGATCAATTTTGTCAAATGTGAATGTGCATTTGATGGAGAATGTAAAATTCTGAATCAGAAATGTTAATCCTTCACTTAATTGTTAATTTAATTTAGCCTGAAATCTTTTTATAAAGTGGACTTTAAATTAAAATGTAACATGCATGATTAAATAAAAAATTAATTAGAATACGTACGGCCTTCCAAGGCTCCAAGCCTTGAACGAGAATGATGTGTTTACTTGCAAGCAAAAACTACAGGCAACACGCTTATATATGTTTGTAAGGAACCTTAGCTTGAAGTAACCAAATAAGCAAAAACCCACGTCATCGATTCCCAATTGGAGTGGTGGGACAATATTTAAAATGTGTAGCACATTCCGAGTGCATATTCCCCAACACGCAAATGCCAAGAAAGTAGGCACAATTAAGCTCAGCTTCATCGTCCTCCATACTAGTTATCAAAGCTATATATGCATTTATACACATGGATTCTGATTCATGATTCATTGTCCTTGAAACATATTCAAAGACTAATATTTCTCACCAATATAAGGGTGAAAATTTTTCAGTATGTCTAAGAAAGATTTTTGGGGATCTTATAAATTGCAAAGCTTTCTTGAACTACTACTACATCGCAATATAAGATCTCAGGGTGTACAGTACCCAGCTGCTACGATAGTATCTAGGGTTAGGCATGATTATTCGATGCACCAAGGTCTGCGGTTTTTGAGCACCGACAGCAAACCATGGACAAAACTCGATGCCAAAATGTCAGAACAAGACTTTCCATCATCTTCAATAGTAATACTATTTCTTTGATTCGTTAAATTTCTCTTCAGATTGAAAGAAAGAAAAGAAATCTTTCTACTTGATGATTTTGTACTCTTATATATTGATTAATTGCAAGGTACTAAACAATGGTGGTGGGAAGGACAAGGTTCAGCAACCACTACCAGCTACTACTACTCCAAGGAACACGATCTTTAGCTGGTATGCATATATGCAACTGATCATCAGTCATATTTTCTTTGAATGAAGATGAACAAAAATGAAAGTGTATGAATTGATGAGACACACCATGGGAGTTATTCCTTGGCCACCTTTTAATTTTTTTTATTTATATTTTATAAATTTGTTGTTAATTTGCTTGTTTGGTATAATTGATAATCTGGTTCATATATACGCAGGCTAAGATGGATAGTGGGCTCCATATTGTCACTGGCGTTGCTGCCTTTTTGGAAGCAGAATTGGGGGAAACTACAAAGGATCGAAGGTAAATCTTTATCATACATTTGGCCCAAAAAAAGAAAATCTTTATCATACAAGATAGATAGATATGCTTATTGTGTGTAAATATTACACCATGTGATGTGTTAGTTTAGTGTTGCGAATTCACTCAAACTCAAATTATAATACATGTACAAGAAATTATTATGTTTGACATGTTTGGACCCTTATTAACACTAAACTGGCCCTAACAATATAAATTTATATTTTGTTCATCCATATTATAACACGTATATAAATAATATTATATGACGGTGTTACGGTTATATAGAATAATATGTTTAGACCTTATTAACACTACACCGGCCCTAAGAATATAAATTTATATTTTGTCCACTCATATTATAACACACATAGATAAGTAATATTATGTAACTGTGTTACAGTTATATAAAATAATATGTTCGAACCTTATTAACACTACACCGGCCCTAAGAATATAAATTTATATTTTGTCCACCCATATTATAACACTTAGATAAGTAATATTATGTGACGGCGTTACGGTTATATAGAATAATAACTTTTTTATGTTTAAAATCTTTCAGATTAAATCCTTTGAATTTCAAGTTTAGATATTAATAATTGCACCATGTGCTATAATTTGAATAGATTCATAACACTTGGTTATATCGTGTGGTGTTACGATATCAATTACAAAAAAAAAACATTTCAATAAACTTGATCTAATACATGCCGATTAGAAATGGTAAGAATTGATGAGCCGGAAATTTTGGATATTTCAGGAGAGGCAGAAAGCGTTATGGAAGAGGTTGAAAAGGTAGCAGAGGTTGTAGAAAAAGTGGCAATTGTGGCAGAGAAAGTGTCAGAGGACGTAGCAGATGAACTTTCAGATAATGGGAAGCTAAAGGAAACACTTGTGTTGGTAGAGAGAGTATCCAAAGTGGCTGCTAAAGATGCTCAGCTAACAAAGGATTTCATTCACAAGGTCTAGTAATGTCATTTTTCATTTCCACCCCCATCTTAATACTTTATTCATGGCGTTCAAACGTACACGTTGACTGATGTTGATTTGGTAAAACATAGGTGGATGCATTGAAGCATGATATGGGAGACTTGGAAACACTGGTCGAGCCCGTCATTCACAAGATTTCAAAGCATGAATGATAAAGGAAAGTAATTCTAATTAAAGGAGGAAAGGAAAACGTCCATGCTATTCGTTCTTGTAAATGTTACTGATGAAACTCAATCAAGTGGATTGATGTTGCTTAGTAAATTCATATAACATTATGATATAAATAAAATTTAATTTATGGAGCATTTTGTTTTAGATAAAAAAAAATATTTTCAAAATTTGGAATTGGTTAAGAAAAATTTTCATTTAATTTTAGGTCATAAGTTGAACAGTCAAACTAAGGAGTTGTACTAAACTCTTACCCTAAAAAAAAAAACGCAAATTCTCCAATTCACATTCCACCTGCCGGCTAGTCGAAATAGAAAAATTATTAGATGACTTATATTTCATTTAAACCTACAATCCCGTGGTATAATTAATTCACATGTTATAAAATGAGTAAACAACAAATTTATATTTGTAGAATATAGTATTAACAACATTTATTTGTATTATAGGCCCAAGTTGTTAGCATGTATAATTAAAGGAATACTGCAAGCAGTGTAGACGTTATTACAAGTTGACCAAGTCACTTAAAGGAATCAAAGGGATACTGCAACCAATGTAGACGTTATTACAAGTGATATGTGTGTAATTAATCAGACGGTGAGATGAAGTATATTTATGAATTTGTGGTAATGAATTATTTTTGGGAAAAATTTTCCATTTAGGACACATGTTATGGGGTCTGTGTTTCACATATTTCAAAGTGTATTATTTAGGGCACATACTTTAAGTTTGTATTAATGTAAGATTTTTCGTCTTCTCAATTAATAAATCTGTTAATATGAACGATAAATTAGTCTTTTCATATTAAATAAAATTTTAATTCATTATTCTGATTAAAAATAATAAAAATAAAACTACTAAATTTTAAACTGAAAAATACTAAAATTTTTTTAATAAAAAATAAAATTAGAAAAGATTAAAACTAAAAATAAATTAAAAATATAAAACTAATAACCAAAAAAAAGTTGCAGATGGTTCTGCTTTTACCACTTTTACCACACAACGCCCAGATTTGCGAGAATGGCTATGTAGGTGGGTGGGGTAGAAAGGTAGAATTTTATCCTATTATGCTAATTCTCTTCTTGTTGCACCATGTCCAAGCTTGACCATAGGAGTGGAACAAACGTCACTATCAGATTCAAAGAATGAACCTTCCTTCCAAGATATGGGTTTCAGGCCAATGATGACTTTTGTTCCACCGCCGCCTAATCAACCACAACATGCAACAAGGGCCAGTACTCGATGACGCCTTCTTAGCTCCAGCAAAGCCCTCCACCATCACCGGCCTCCATCGATTTCACATATCAAACCCAACAACAACAAAGCAAATTCCTAAGCCTTAAACGCATATCTTCGAAGATTACCCCTACGAGAAAAGAGAGAGAGAGAGAGAGAGAGGAATAGGAAAGAAGAAAACATATGGGTGAGCTTGGGGAAGGGTGGGGCTCTTCTTCTTTTTTTCTATTTTTCATTTTTTCTTGTTTTTAGTTTTTAGTTTTTAGTTTTATTCTTATTTATTTTTAGTTTTAAATTTAATTTTATTACTATAAAATGACAATTGTAACCATCAAAAAAATGTCAAATGCCTAGCATGTGATTTATTTTAAATTCTGTCATGACAGAATCCACCAAATGGTTTACATTAGTACAGCTTTAAAGTATGTGTTCTAAACTAACACACTTTGATATATGTATCCTAAACAATGATAGACCTCATATTATGTGTCATAAGTGAAAAATTTTCCTTTTACGTTTGAAATCCCAGTATTATCATGACAAGGACCTTTTGGGTATGCTGACAATGTAAGGTTTTATATTAGGTAATATCTTGCAAAGAGAAATGGCTATTAATAAGTTGTGTTCCTTGTAATGTTGGATGTAATTTAGTAATATAATAATAGCAAACCAAAATGAAATCTATCAAAATGAAATTGACCAAAACTGAAATTAATCAATATGAAATGAAATTGACCAAATTGAAATTCATTTGAAAACCAATATCATATTGCATTGAGTTAATTAATATCATCCAGCAACCTAAACTGCCTAATACACTTTGTTTTTTTTTTCTAAATATGGCAAACTGCACAAAATATATTTAGCCAACCTAACATACAAAAGGTGGCTCAATTCCTTCATTTTGATCAAAATTATCATGCCTAACATACATACAAAATATCAAATAATAATCAAAATCTTCTTCCACCATTAGTGTTCAGAACTATCATATACTAGCATATCACTAGAGGTGGTCCATCATTGCCCCATCCTTGATCATTGTTGGCCTGGCCATGTGACTTCCAAGGTCTTGGGGTTTGGCTAGGTGTGGGATGCCTTTGGATTTGATGATTGACAAGTTAGGGCTGGGAATCCTTTGAGAAGACCCTAAGAAAGTGGATCTTGCACCATAACAAAAAAATGAGGTTAGAGGCAGAATAGAAACATCATAAACAATACCATTATTTGGTGTTTTTCAACTTTATCCGCCTCTATTCAATAAGAGGCAGATAAGTAATTAACCATTAAAGAGAACGACGCTAAAAGGCATCAAGGGCTGATAAAAAGTGTCTGGCGGATCAATTTGCCGCAAATTGTAACAATAAAACCTCCGCTATAGGCTACAGCAGCGGATCTCCGTCGCTTATGCTACATATAATTATTATTTTTTTTCGCAATGTAACTTACAATTGGCATAAAATATTCTTATCAAAAATATAATTATATTTATTTTTTTATAATAATTAATATATAACATGAACATTTATATATTCAAATTCTTTATCAAATTAATACTAATAAAAATATATATGTAATTGATTATAACAAATAACAAATAACAAATATATAGCTAATTGATTATAAAAAGTAATTTTTTTATAAGGCCCTATCACGGTTTATGCTATTCTTGGATGTTAGCTTATTTTTACCATTTATCAGTTCTAGACATTCTAAGTTTAATGGTTCTAGGTTTTACCATCTACATTTTCCTCTCTCCTCATCACCCATCCAACAGTGGCCACGACGGCAACTTCATTCCTTGTTTACCTCACAAATCATCACATTTGCATCTTAGGGTAAGGATTTCTGTAATCCTCACGTGTTTAATCTTCTTATAAAATAGAGTATGTTGTTTCGAATTGAGTCTGTAACTTGCGCCAAAAGCTAGAGATTCTTCTTGGATTTTGCAGCTTTCATATTTATTATTACAAACGTAATAAAAATTATGGCATATTTTCTCTTATGAGAAACTTCTAAAACCCTTAACTTGTGTGCTTGTGTGGCTAGCAATCCTCATTTCACTTTTTCCTATTTCCATTCTTTATATCTTAAACAAAAAATTAATTAGTTAGCCGTAAAATAGATACACAACATATTATCCCTAAAGCATATTCTTCGACATTAATTCCTTGCTTATTCATCTTCTCATTTTTTATCCTCAAACACTAATTATCTAGACATTGGACATCAATACCAATGGTCAAAACCATTTCTAACAAACTAGAGAAGCTAGACGCCTTCCTAGTAAACAAGTATATACAAAAAAAGAATCTTAAATAGAGCTGCAAATATCCAATTATGCTTATTACTGGCACCAAAAACCTCAATATTCTATGTGTACATTCATATTTCTCAACGTTTTCTTGGTCATATTCATGTTCCTGACATCCAAAAAGAAAACAATGGCCCAAAGAATCAGGACCCATCTAAAAGGAGCAGCAGAACATACCTTTTCAACAATAACACCTTCGAAGATATCAGGGAACTTTAGGATAATTTTTTGCAACTTGTCTACACTTGCTGCATAGAGATTAGTCATTTCCATTCCAAGCCAAGGTCGACATAATCTCCTGTGCAGTATTACAGATCATTAGACCCTCTAAAAAAGCTTAATATGCTTTTAGTTAACCATTTTTCAGGCAGCTAATGCACAAATGACCCAATAAACTTCAAGGCTACGCACTTTTTTTTGGTAGGGATGGGAGTGGAGGGAGAAACATATAAATGAGGACACAGTATGACATGAAAAGTACACAAGTGGAAAATAACACAATGGCTTGAAAGACTCAAATACCCTTGCTCACTACTAGTGAGCCATAATGAGTTCAAAAAACATGATTAGCATGCATTGCCTTAACCTACCCAACCACGTGAACACATGTAGCCCCAAATAGTTAATAATAAAGTCATCATATTCTAAAATTACATAACATGCATACAAATATTTAGAACATACCCATATTTCTTAAAATGCTCCAAGCATTTAGAAGCTATGTTGATTGGAAGAAAAGGAGTGCAGAGTTCATCATAAAAATTTACTCCAATTACTTCTCCATAGCGGTTGATAAGGGGTCCTCCTATACCACACTAGCAATCCTCATTTCACTTTTTCCTATTTCCATTCTTTGTATCTTAAACAAAAAATTAATTAGTTAGCCGTAAAATAGATACACAACATATTATCCCTAAAGCATATTCTTCGACATTAATTCCTTGCTTGTTTATCTTCTCATTTTTTATCCTTAAACACTAATTATCTAGACATCGGACAACAATACCAAAATTATCATAAATTAATTATTTATACTCTAGATCATCTCCAAGATTTTGCATAAGTTTTAAGAAAACATTTTGAACCAATAGGAATTATAATAGAAGTAAAAGAGCCAACAACTTTTATATCTTGATAAAGAAAAATGAATGGAAAACTTAATCAAAAATTTAAAAGAAATTAAAATCACAAGACATAAATAAGGTTTACCTTTATTTTTAGACTTCATCTTCCTTTCACTCTTTAAGAAATCCTAACCAAAGTGCTTTAAAACACAACTATGCAAAGAAAAATTTAATACTTTGTGATGACCCACCCACGCAAATCAAATATGGGTGCACCAGATGCATTTGCTGGTCTGTGAAAATTTTTAAGTTGTTAACACATCAATTCTGAATTTAAATCCTAAAAATTATCTACAAAATCAATTATTTCATAAACTATCTCAACTTATAAGACACTTATCCCACCACTAAGGAATAAATTCTAGAGAGAATGTATGTTATATTGAAAGAGTTTCATTCCTATGTCTAGCTCTTTGTCATTAGAGACTTCGCAAATCCACACCCTCTTCCTTGGATTGTTTTTTCAATTTCACTATTTCCATATCATTTTCCTTACATATATGTACAACTTCAGCATTTTCAAAATTTTCTTCAAATTCAAAACGAACTATTACTACTAACTTCATTCCAACATTAGAGAAAAGCAGATGAATACAAGTTAATATATGATCCTCATAACTCATAATAACCCAAGCATCGATACATATACATTATAAACATATTCCCTAACTATTAGATCAAAAGAATATTATGAGTCTCTATCTTCTAAAAACTTCTCAAATATAACCATAACATGTTTCATCTTCTCATAAAATAGAGTATGTTGTTTCGAATTGAGTCTGTAACTTGCGCCAAAAGATAGAGATTCTCCTTGAATTTTGCGACTTTCATATTTATTATTATGCATGTAATAAAAATTACGGCATATTTTTTTTTGTGAGAAACTTTTAGACCCTTTAACTTGTATTCTAACTTTGACCAACATTTCCTGATCATACAAGAATTTCTTGTAGCTATACGATTTCTCTTTCAACTTGAAATTCAATTTGATTAACTTGCCCATATTGACTCCCAATAGGATTATGCTTCTTTTTTCTACTACAATTAGGTTGAATCATGATTTCATGCTTGAAACATACAATAACCCATGTACCGATATATACATTAAAAACATAAAAAACACGCTTCCCAAATATTGGATCAAAATAATATTATGATCCTAATTGACTTTGATCTACGTTTCTAGTCCTTTTTGGATTTTTTTGACTAACTTGCCCATTGTGACTCTTTGAGAAATTCTAACAGAAGTGCTTTAAATGTTATTATGAAAAGCAAAATTGAAATGCTTTATTTTAAAACCTATTATCCTGATGATCTGCCTACGCGAATCAAATACGAGTATATCAGATGCACACGATGAGCCGTAAAAATTGTTAAGTTGTACACACTTTAATTCTGGATTTAAATCATAAAGATCTTCATTTATCGAATCAATTATTCTATAAACTAATCTGTATTTATAGGCCACTTGAATATAATAAAATAAGGGTAGATTAAGGTTATACAATGTTGTTAGGACTGATAGCTTAATAACTCCACCAATCTACACCTGCAATGAATACAAAAATGGAATGGCCCAGAAGCATTTACACAAACAACCAACACAGATTTATAGTGGTTCGGCTCAACTGCCTACATCCACTTTGCACACCCACTTTCACTAATATGATAGAAGAAATTACAAAGAATATGAATCAGCTGATACCACATCCATCTATGAATCTCTCTCTTACAACTCTCTCTGATTCTTTGCTTTGACTCTCTCTAACATACACTCTCTGCTTGCTCTTCGTAATAGCAAGCTCCTCTGCATCACAGAAAGAAAATGCAGCAGCCTGAGTATTTCTTCGCACACTGAGAGACTCACACACAGAAAGAAAAAAAGGAGAGAGGACACCGACTCCACCAACCTTGTTCTAATTATGCCTGTCTTCTATCTCAGGTTTTTTTCTTCTTAGGATCCGTTACATGCCCCGACAGCAAAACCAAAGGAAGGAATATCATGATCAGAAAGAAAAAAGAAGGGGTTGGCTGAAATGATGCTGTCAGATAGTGGGTGGGCCCTCCGCATAATAAAAAATGGTTTTTGGGCTCCACCAGTCATAACAATCTCCCACTTGGAGACTAAAACAATG
>QANT01003895.1:0-11985 GCA_003254885.1 Purshia tridentata | reverse complement strand
TAACTCCTAATAGGATATTCGTATTTTTCAATTATGCGAATAATTAATTTCAAGTGGCGGCGTCTATATATATATATAATGGATAAATTAATGTACTGTGTCTTAAAACCTAAATCACATGAGCCCAATTCTAGCTAGCTTTTACCCAAACAATATACTAGTATACTACTAGGTATATTAAATTTACGTATATCAGATGAAGTGCAAATTAAATTAGAATAAATAAAATACTATTACATCATTTGATAAATAAATTTATGATGTGGCAAATAACTTTGGTGTATATAAATTTGATGCATGTATAAACACTTCATATATACAAAAAAAAATATATCTTTTTATCGTATAGGAAAGACTAGTATATTGCCTAATATAAAGCTAACATTTACTTAAATAAAGCTTCTTCTTTTTTCGGTTGTGCAAAGAAAAATTAGTTTACGACGCCTTCTCTTGCCAAATGCCAGTATCTAATCATGACCAAATAAATAAATGAACATAGTATGATAAACATTGAAATGATCTAAGTATATTTTTCATATTTTTTTCAAAGATAATTTAATTTTAAATAAAAATTTAAAAAATAAATAGTTTGAATCGTACTACGAGGTGACCCAACAACATGATCCCTTTCACAATTTACAAAAAAAGGATACTTCTTGAGAAGGGCTCCCTATGAGAATAAGTCTTAAAGCCTATATCACATGCGCGGTATTCTAGCAAGCTAGCTATCTTTTACCGAAATAAAAAAGTTTTGTTTTTGTTTAATCTAATACATTGCTAAAAGAAGGTAGAGAGGTCCCCCATCCTATATACACAGCTAGTGATATAAATAAGGGTGGGAAAAAAAGAAAAAGCAGGTGGTTTATATCATGGCCTTGATGCATGTATTTAAGTAGTTTGTATAAGGTGTCTCTATTGGTGCAGAAGGCAGTCCAAGAGCTTTTTAAGGCATTGCATGGCCACCATATATATATACCTTTGTGGATTCCAAGCATGCAAAGCATTAACAGTAGTATTCTACATTGCATATGGGTAATAATATGCATTAATGCTAGTATATTATAATGTATTAGTAACAAGTGGATGATTATATTAAACTCATCCCCGGCCTCAAAGTTCAAACTCTTAGTCTTTAATTTGTTTTCTCCATTGCTTGAGGTTAATAATTATCAAAGAGCATGCGCACACACAAAAAGTAAAATCATCAACTAGCTTGACAGCATTAGTTACTACAAGAAAAGCCACTTTTATAATTAACATTGTATTCCAGAATTTCCAGCATTTATTTATTAATATATTATGCTGAGAATTGAATTCGAAATTAATCTTTGACATTTTGAAGTTGTTGGAAAATTAATGATCATGGCGAATTTTAGTCATTTTTAAATTGGCCTACATAGAGAAATATATATATGAATGTAAATTTTCTTTTTGAATGGCAAATGAATGTGGATTTGTGCAGATCTGATTTCTAATACGCTAAATTAGTATTGTCTTTTTTTTTTTGGTGCCTCAATAATTAAAGGACTCTTAATAATAGACCCAAAATATAAATAGATGAGAAGGAATCTAGGTATTCATCCTAAAATTAATTGACAATAAAAAAAGTAGTTCAAACCCTATAAGCCACTAGCAAGGCTTTCAAATTTTCAATATGTGATTTCTCTTATAAAAAGAAAAAGAAAAAGAAGAAGATGTGCATGAAAAATAAACAAACTTGAATAAACAATATTAAGCTGATCCACGAACAAAGAGAATATATCTAAAACATTGGTATAGTTGGATGTTGTTGTGTCACACACCCCAATTCCACAAATATATAAAAACCCTACCAATTGCTAATGATTTTAAAGAAGATAGATAGTGAAGATCACCTATTGAAAAAACTGATGATTAATGTTTAATTATTGTCTGCGATGCAAATACGTTTCATGCCAATTGAATATTACAAATCTATCCAAATAATACATATTTATAATTATTAATATAATTAATATGATGTATTTGAAATTATCATTTAGGGTATTAATATTAATGATTATGCACGTGTTACAATTTGAATAGATTAATTATAACACTATATAAGCTAATGATTTTTTTTTTTTTTATTTGAAATTATCATTTAGGGTATTAATATTAATAATTATGCACGTGTTACAATTTGAATAGATTAATTATAACACTATATAAGCTAATGATTTTTTTTTTTTGTGTTTCAGAATACGCACGCACTAACATGTCACGTATTATTACTGTCACACACAAAAGTCTTCTAGTTAAAGACAAAGTAGAATTCTCTATTGATATCTTTAATAATTATGTTAGGTACATTATTTTTTTTATTACACGGGAGGGGGATGGTTTGAAACCCTAGTGTGTAGTAGTGTGTAGGGAGCTTTAATTTTATCTTTAGCCAACTAAGTCAATTCTAGCTAATTCACTATGTAACGTTGTTTTGAGTTTAAAACTTATATTAACAATGAGGCATATATATATACTAACCTAAAAAGTTATTTACTAAAAATTTGTTTACCTTTGCTTGCTTTTGAGCCTTTGGCTAGGGTATATACTTAAAAGCCGCACCATAATGTATATTTGATTGCACAGCTGGCCATGCATAGAGAATCTTGAGTTTTTACACCTATAAAAGTCAAAACCCGAGAAACAAATGTGAATTATGCATGAAAGAACTCTGCCAAAATTGAGCTAATTCCTTAATTAAACAAGAACGGGTCTGACACCAATTCAAAGATTTTCTAACAAGCAACCAACAAAAAATGAGAGGGAACCAATAATGGAGAATATTTTCCGCATATGGTCAAAACCCAAATTGAATTCGAAGATAGGTAGAACCCGGTCAAGTTGCAATCTCTTGTTATCAATTATGAGTGCCCCACACAAATTAATTTACAAATTTGTTATATTATTATTGTTATTGCTATTGCTATTATTATCATTAACATATATTGTTATCCCTATTATTATATTAATAATAGTACATGCAACAACAATGATGATGCAAATTAATCGAAAAAATCAGCTGCCTCTTGACCCTGCTTCACGTTCTAATTAAGAAAATTAGAACGTGGGTTGGCCTACCTTGTTGGTCATGTTCAAACAGTTCAACCTATTGACTTCATGTCTTCTTTAAATAATTAGTTTATTGTATTGTACGTTCCCTTCACACACTTGCCTTTGGTAATTTACATCTATAAATACACATATCCCTTCCACTTCTCTCCCAAGCTTCTAGTATTACACCTTCATTTCCAACTATGGATTCCAAAGAAGCAGAGCTCTCTTTTCCTTCTCCTTCCCTCTCCCCGACCAGGTAATTAAACCCTAACCCTCCCCCCCTCCTTCTCTCTCTCTCTCTCTGTCTCTCTCTCTCTCATCTTCATGAATTATATATGATATAATTTATCCTTAATGTTATTTGCACTGTCTGTTAAGACCCACCTAAACAAATTTCACTTCTATTATAGAGAGGTTATCAATAAGGTAATGTGGTAATTACTAAGTGTGGGAATTTTTAAAAACTAGCAATATATACTTTGTTTTTATTAGACTTTTTGCCATTATTTTGGAGTACTTAAAACAAATATAAACATCAAATATTACATGCTCGAATCCCTCTCAAACACTGCATGACAAGATATACCAGCTCTACTCGAAAAAGATTCGAGCACTATTCAATTAAATTTCTAAAATTTTAATAAATTAAAGACTAATTTCTTTAAAGGGTCCGAATTTTGATTAACTGATTTTTCAAATTTCCCACTAAAATTTGTCTAAATAATGCTACAGGATCTCTTTGTTTGTTTGTTGGTAATTAATATGAGGTTATTTTCATGCATGAAGATGGTGGTCTGAAGACACAGTGGCCATAGTGACTGGAGCAAACAAGGGAATCGGGTTTGCGATTGTAAAGAAGATGGCTGAGTTGGGACTAACAGTGATATTAACTGCCCGAGACAGTGAAAGGGGTTCCAAGGCTGTTGAGGCACTAAGGGCTCAAGGTCTTTTTGTACACTTTTTTTGCCTTGATGTATCGGACCCTTCTTCCATCAAAACCTTCACATCTTGGTTCACACAAAACTTTGCAGCCTTGGATATTCTTGTAAGCTTTTTTTTTTTTTTTTTTTTTTTTTTNTTTTTTTTTTTTTTTTTTCTTTTTTTCTCAGCATCATCTAATATATATATTCACTCATGGGTCTTTAATTACCGTAATAGGAAATAATTAAAATTTTCATTGAACATGTACATAAACCAATTGTTTTGGCATGTTTCTCTCATCATGTATTAAATTCGCATAATATGAGAGGTAGATAAGCACAATGAGTACGTATATATATATATATATATATATGTGAAAGTAACATTATTTGTTTTCACTTAATTAATTATGCTTATATCATAATAGGAAACTTAAGGACTCTATATATAATAGGAAAAAGAAATAGCAATATTGGGAGTCTTTTTTTTTTTTTTTGATTGAATTAGGAGTCTATTTCAGAGTGTTAATTTTTTTCTTGCATTTTTCTTCAAAGGAAACCAAAATATTTCATTTAAAATCTAAGTGGATTCGACAACGTTTCTTAATAAAACACCTTAAAATGTTTTTCCAATCACTATATATAAAAAGCTCTTTTTTTATTTCTACTAGTATTAAAAGCATTTTTGGATATGTGTAAGCACGTTTTAGCACTTGCAAACAATCCCTATGTAAATTTTCTTCTAGAAAATTATACCTTCTGTCTTGAATAATTTCCTTGGTCATTGAATTATGGATGCAGTGTGTTAGGACTTGCATGTGTTTTTCTGAATCACTCTCACGTGCAATTTATGATATCCATGCATACATCGATTTTGTTTTCTTTTGCCTTCTCAGCGTTTTGCTGCGAATCGAATCGATATTTTTTTTTTATGCAGAAAGATCGACAAACGTACAATATTGCATATAATATTTAACGTTGATGGAAAATGAGAAAAAATCACCTACATTGTCTACGAATATATTTATGGAATTGTTATCTTCGTTACTTTTTAGTTTTAGTGACTACCATATATAGTTAATTAATAAGATATTTCCAAAACAAATATAATCTTTTCACGAGAAAGTAATAGATAAATTGAGAGAGAGAGAGAGAGAGAGAGAGAGAGAGAGAGAGAGAGAGAGAGAGAGAGAGAGAGAGAGAGAAATGAGAGAAGTTTATGAAAAATTATCATGCATGAGTGGAACAAATCTTCTAGGGGACATATCCTAGTTAATCAATCATGATAGCTTGAAATTTTCAGCTGTAATTGTTTACTTATGCAGATTCTTGATTAAATAAGCTAGAAATAACTTTGACCAACTAAATCCCCTAAAAGATTTTAGTTGATATATAATCAATCAACACATTTGAAAAATGTATACACTTTGATTAATTTATGAATGACAGAAATAGTTGTCCAAAGTTACGTGATCTTTAGATGAAGTTGGTAGGCCTTTAGTAATTAACACCGGCAACAATTGAAAAAAAAAAAAAATTGAGTTCAAAAGAACTATACATTTGATTAAAGTGTCATCATTTTAAGGGTTAACGACATCATTATATTTGTCTATTTATTCTATCACAATTATATGTTTTATTGGTTTTCCATTTAATTATCTAACTTTTTATAAATATGATTCTTGTATAAAAACTTATAAATTAAACGGCTTTGATTATCAAATTATAATGAGGAGTGAGTACCATAAGTCATGCCTCATTTTGTTCAAAATGTGGCAAACCTCAACGGAAAGCATGCTCTATATATATGTCATTGATCTTATATTGGTGAAGATTTTATTTACTAAGAGGGTTAAGCCAACTACTAATTAACTATAAATATTGGTTTCGTCGTATTTTCTAAATTAGAAGAAAAAAATAGCTAGGCCAATTGTGTACGTGCATGTGTTTGAGAAATATGATCGACAATTTGTGACAATCTGATCAAACACTTTCCTTTTTTGGAAACCCACCGGTCCACGCGGGGGTCATATATTATTTGGGAGTTTAATTAATATATAATTATTATTTTTTGGCCAGGGTTTAATATATAATTATTAAAACTCATAGAATGATAACATGTAATTATCGATCCGTACCCCCATCCATTTCAAGTCAACTTTATTGAAAATTGCCCAATAACAAATGTAATCATTGGAGTTTATTCTAGACGTGAACAACCACAAGAATATGAACACAATAATTAAATACAAATATTATAAATGAAGGCTCCTTAATAATTGTGAGAAAAAAATTAAAATTCTACCACCTTTCTTTTTCTTATGATATATATTAGATATTATATCAAGCTGAAACTGACATATTGAAATTTTTTTTTTTTTCTTGAGTGGGGAGTTTATGTCTCAAATAAGACCAGTCCACTAATTCTTCTCAATTTTACAACGCATTTATATTAGTTAGGTTTATTATTCATATGATTTTAATTAATTAATCATATAATTCATAAGAAATATAGTTGATTTTAATTTATGCCTAAATATAGTTGGTACTCTTTATAATTAAGCTGATGAATTCATATAATTGTAGGTGAACAACGCAGCTGTGTCATTTAATGACATCAATGAAAACTCAGTAGAACATGCCGAGACAGTGATCAAAACCAATTTCTATGGACCCAAGTTACTGACTGAGGCCCTCTTGCCCATGTTCCGTAGCTCCTCTTCCATGGGTCGAATACTTAATATTAGCTCCAGACTTGGTTCACTAAATGTAAGTATATCAGCAATTCTTTCTTCTTTATTCTCAAAGGCCTTGCTTTCTAATCCACATTATTCAATACCAATACGTACTCCATACACTCATAGATTTATTTATTAAATTAGTGTTTTTTATTAGGCTCGTTCTGTATATGCTTGATACATATTGTCACTCTGTTTCTTAATAACCATTTACTTTTTTGAGATCCAATGGCTTGCTAACTTTGTATTAAAAAGGTTTTGCATATTCAGAACCTCCAATACTCAATCCCCAATTTTTTGTTGGATTGCAGGATTTAGGGTGATGTTTCCCCTATATGTTCTCTCTCTCTCTCTCTCTTTCTCTCTTCCATATATATATATATATATATATATAGGGTTTAGGGGCCTGTATATCAGACACCTTCACATTTAAGATTAATTGTGGGATAGGTCGAATGGGCCCACTCCATGTAATTTTTTAACAATCCAAACCGTCTATTTTTTATGTCTCTATTCATAGATCATTCTTGCAAAAAATTAGCCAAATCGAAAAACATTTACCCATCTAAGTTTGATCCAACAAATAGACAGTTTCATAAAAGATATTTGATTCGTCTATTTGTTTGATCAAAGTTAGATAGACAAATGATTTCCGATTTGACTAATTTTTACACAGATAATCTTTAAATAAAAATCTAAATATTAGACGATTCAGATCGTTAAAATACTATATGTAGTGGGCCCCATGAGAGATCTCACAAATAAAATTATATATGAAATCCCACATTGGAAGAGGCTTGGATATATATATATATATATATATATATATATATATATATCTACCTCTCCACCTGCATGCTGAGGTGGCACATGAGGGGAGGGTAAACTTGATATACATTACTTTTTCATTTCCTAGCTAACGGTTTAGTCTTTTGGGCTTTAGTGGTTTTTTAACATTCTGAAACTTATTCATTAATTTCTAACAAGTATAATACAAAAAACGTATTGATACGTATGTTATTTGGTGAATAAATTTGATAAGTTTAGTATCATTAATTATTAATATTATTAGGCAGTACTGTATAGTCTATTCCTACAAACTTGGTACTTTCACTATCTTATTATGATGTTATTACCAAACTCATTAATTATACGTGCCCTCACCAACCCTTTATGTTCTTGCAGAAGGTAAGAAACCCTAGAATAAAAGAAGTTCTAAGAAGTGAAAGACTGTGCGAGGCAGATATTGAGGGAATAGTTAATTTGTTTCTTGAAAATGTGAAGAGCGGGAGATGGAAGAGCCAAGGGTGGCCTGAAATATGGACAGACTATGCAGTGTCAAAGCTTGCACTCAATGCATACACAAGGGTTTTGGCAAAGCGCTATGAGGGAAGGGGTCTGAGTGTGAACAGCTTCTGTCCCGGCTTCACGCAGACGTCTATGACGCGCTGTAAGGGCGACCACACGGCGGATGATGCCGCGGATGTTGGAGCAAGGCTGGCCTTGCTTCCTCCTCAGGAGATACCAACTGGGAATTTTTTTTTGTGGGGTGGTAATATCATATCCTCTAAGTTGTAGGATGAATATTACACTTGGAGTGATATTAATGTTTTTTGGCCACTAAGGCTAAGAAAGTGAGCAATCTTTCAAATGTGTGCTAATTATTATTTTGATCTATAATATATATATACTAAAATTCTCTTGCTAATTGCTATGCATGGAGTCGTCGATCGATCAACGGTGGTAAAGATAGATTGACTGTTTAAATTTTGCCACTTATGAATAAATAGGTACTCATTAATATTTCATGGCCTAAATTTCAGATTTTAGATTTTATTTATAATTATTAATTTATCGTAGATGGAAGTGACTTATACAAGTATACAACAGCACCTTGAACATTTTAGTTATAATTATCTCTTATATGTGCTAATATGTGTTGTTTTACAGTATAGGCTAATGATTATACTGTTAAAATTTTAAATTACTCTTTAAAGATTATTTATACAAAATATCAATAAAATCAAAAATCGTTTAGTCATGTAACAGCTATTAAACAAACAAAAATGAATTTAATAATTACAAAAACCATATGTTTATTTTATAACAATACTAGCTACATAACTAAACAATTTCTAATTTGGTTTATATTTTGCAAAAATGATATTTAAAGGGTGATCTAAAAAGCGAACATTTTTTTATCATAAACTTATATTGTAAAATGACATAGTTTTAAATGATTAGTATGAGATGTATTAATTTCTCAAAAAATATTTATCTCTAGCCTTATATTCACTTTGAAAATTCATCAAAAGAAATTATGCTTGCTATTCGCACCCAAATATGTAATCACTAAACCCAGCAACTCAAAGGGCCTATTTGACACAATTTCTTAGAAGCGCTTTTATTTAGTAGCGCTTTTACTAGAAGCAATTCTGCAAAGAAGCACATACAAATTTTTATAAGACTTCTAAGTGGTTCATGCAAAAAGCACTTGAAGTGCTTTTTAATGAAAGCACATGTCAGGTGCTTCTCAAAAAACCCTTTAAAAGTACTTTTATAATCTAAAAGCACTTATATATATTTTTGTTAAACACTACCAAAAGCGCTTTGGGCAATTCTAAAAGCACTGCCAAATGAGCCCGAAGAATTTCAAACTTTTCCAAATTTTCCCAATCATATTTTTATTTTATTTATTTGATCATCAAACTTGAAAAGAATAAAAAAGAAAAACATAAACTGGCCATGGCTGGTCCACAGATCATCTCAGAGATGAGGCCCAAAGGCTGCCTGGGCCAGACTTGGATCATTCTGAGAACCCAAAGTTCAATCCACTCTAACAGGACCTGTTGCTATTAATATCTGGGCCCAGGCAGTCTGGACTACGTGTCCGTTCACCCACCGCGCACGTTAGCACTATTGCAGCTTTTAGGGACACAAAACCCCCAAACTGAAGAGGCAATCGGGTTTTGCAAGGGTTTTGGTTTGGAGTCGGACAATCTTATTTCAGGTATGTATTCAATTCTGTTTTCTTTGATTTCTTTTGGTTTGTCAAAGTTTTGCAATTGATTTTGGTTTTCCTTATGCTGTGATTGGTTGAACACAAATATTCAGCTTTCTCTGTTGAGGTGGATGATTGATTGATTGCTCATGTTTTGTTAGAAGAGAGAATAAAAGAAGACTTGAAACCCATAATAGTTACATGTATTTTTCTCATTGTTTTCTTAGTGACCAAACAGAAGTTTCTTAGTCTAATATTTTGGAATTAATCAGTGTAGAATGTTTTTCATGGTTAACATAATCTTTTCTGACTTTTGATGCACATTAGTAACAACGGAATATTTCTAAATTAGATTACATTTACTTTTATGTTGAGCCCGGAAAGTACATATCCTACACTTCATTACAAGTTTCTTGGATTATAAAATCAATTTGTTAAGATTGAGGTATTGGGTAGCCGGATTGTAAAATTTCTGCTTACACTCAAAAGTTAGGAATCTATATTCTTGACATGGATCGTTGTTTTCGTCCTCCTTGATCTAAATGGTTGTTTTGGGTTTCTTATTAGTAATGTGTTAAATGGGAGTATAGTTAACAATGTGTTCTGACTTGTGATGCACATTAGTAACCATGGAATATTACTACATTAGATTGTATTTATTTTCATTAGAGGCCCGAAAAGTCCATATCTTACTCGTCATTATGAAATTTCGTTGCATATAAAATCACTTTGTAAAGATTTAAGTCAGATTGTAAAAATTTCTGCTTAGGCTCAAATTCACGAGTCATACTACAGTGTTTTAGGTTTCTTATTAGCAGTGAGTTAAAATGGGAGTACTTTGGCCTTCTGTATGTGATATGCCACTAATTTTCGCATATTTTTGGTACATATATTTTGTAGAGCCACCATTTTCCTAGTTTGTACTTTTAATTTTTTTTTGGAGTCTTCTTTTCATTCTATCCAAAAACAGAAATACTTTTGTATGGACTGGAGTCTTCTTTACCTGGATAGGTTCTTTCTTTTAGACAGCAGAGAAATTTACCTTTCTTTCTTTCTTTGATTTTTTCGGTTTGCAGATTGAAAGCAATAAACAGAATTTTCTGCAGAACTTTGCTGGTAGAGATGGCTGGGATGTCAGGATTTAAGAGCCTTGCACCTAAAACAAAGAATGTTATAGTTGCTGGGGGGTTGACGGCTTTTGTCTTTGGAGTTTATTTCTATACCATGAGAGCTGTTGGAGGCACAGACGAACTACAAATGGCTATAAATAAATTTGAGGAGGAAAAAGCCCAGAAAGAGGCTGAAGCAGGCATGCCAACAAAGGTTTGAGATAAATAAGTTGTGTAATAATGTAGTCAAGGACAAGGTAACCCGTGTTGTGGAAGACACCATTGCAGCCCTTTATTTATTCTTTCAAACGATATGCAATTTTGTTTTCTTTCGTAGTTTTAGTCGGTGTATGCGCCGAAACCCGTAGTTATAATAATTTTGTCTACCACTCTACTTATTGAAGGAACCAGGAAGGGGGGTGTTTACAACACTACTTCAATGCACACCCATTGTAATTTTGGACCATAATGAACTTTGTTCAAGAGATGTATTTCAAATTTCAATTAGTATTTTATTTTTTCTTATGCTATTCTTGAGCAGAATGCTTGGTATAGAGGGGAGGGGTTGGAGAGAGGTAAATGGATAAGCAAATGAATTGGGGATCTTTGTCCAGTCGAAATAGCCTAGGCCTTAAACGAATAGTTAAGATTTTTTTGAAGTCGGGTTAAGATGATTTGGATTAGGATGATTTATAGGCCGGTCCAATTTTTTCTCCTCTCTTAGACTAATACTTTAATACTTTTTTATTTTTGACTAAGGTCCAAAAATATTATACAGATGTTTTTAATTTAAAAATATGTAATATTATCTTAAAATTAATGATATGTAAATCTTAATATTATTCTAGTATTATTATAATATTATTATAATTGTATAATACCTTAATATTATAATATTATATTATATATCATAATTAATATTATCATATTATCATATTATCTTATAATTAATTATGAAATTTAACTGTGTCAAACGAACGATTGACTCTAATTTGTAAATACATTTCAATTGTACCAATCAATCGATCGGCTCCGGTTTGTCGGCTTTTATATTATGGTTTAGCTCTAGGATTTTGGGTGAAAAGATGGAATTTACCCTCAAAACTTAGGAAACGAAGTAGCTCGAATATATATATATATAC
>QANT01003891.1:0-19062 GCA_003254885.1 Purshia tridentata | reverse complement strand
ACCAAAGTAGGCCCATATTCTTTTTTGGCCAAAAACTAGGCCCATATTCTTAAATTTATATATATGTGTGTATATAATATATATATATATATATACATATATTACTGTTAAAAATTCCCATATATGCACATGAATATTGTAGTTACTGAAGGTTCATTTATGCTCCAAAGTCCAAACCAATTTTTTATTTATTCGGATGCTTCAAACCATTACCTTTGCTCTTTTAGTCTCCGGAAAAAAAACATTTTTACTTTTTGTATTTTATCCCAAAAACATATTTAATCCCTATAGTTTTAAAATTTTTTATTTAGCCATTGTGTTTTATATTTTTTGTAATATGAAAATAATTAATCAAACTCAAAATTTTTATTTTTATTTAAAAATCAAATTAAAGGTTACATATATGATTTTGGTTATTTTTAATAAAACTTGCAAGTTTATAATTTTAAATTTGAGAAAAAATTTCATATTTATTATAAAATGTTCTTAAATTATAAACAATTAAATACAATGATTAAATACGAAGTTTTACAATCACATAGACCAAATTTTTAATTTTTTCCTTTAGTTTTTACTTTACATTATTGTTTGGTAAAGCGGCTAAAGCCGACTATCAAAATCAATCTACATTATTGTTTTTTTTTTGGCCGAGGAGGAATACTTCATCTCTTTAAACAAAACAAACAGTCACGTGGGCAAGTTAAAATCAAAAGGAAAACAAAAACAAACCAAACGACCTCAAAACGACAGTAACAGGAAAAAAACAAGTCACATTGTTGTTTAACCAATAAGAAAATTAAAGAAAAATTGTAAGAAATAGATAGAAATAAATCGACGTATCCAATTCCAACTTTCCAATCTACCTACATTTTCATCTGCGTCAGTCCTGCAATTCTTATTTTGGTGCAAAACACTGTTGGTGTAATTTAGCTTAGCAATTAATTTGGTGTATTTAATTAGGATTCCAAGGGATTTTAAAATAATTTAAAATTTCAAAGAAATCTAGGTGTATTTAATTTAGAATTAAAAAACATTCTATAAAAATATAGATAGATGTATTCAATTCAAAATTAAAAAAACATTCCATAAAAATATAGGTGTAATTTAGATTTGGATGGATTTCATATAAGACAACAAGAATCCATGAAGATTGGATTCATTTAAATCTCAATTAATACACCACCTAATAAGATTGGATATAAAGTTTTGTACAACTCCATACCACCACACATAGTCTTTTCAGTACTAGCTCAAGTACTGGTAATTGGGTTTTTGGGTGAGACTTGAGAGAGGAAGATCGATATATGGACGTGACAAAAATCCTTCACATGAAAAAAGGCGATGGCGATACTAGTTATGCCAAAAACTCCGAACTTCAGGTCTATTTGGCTTTCTCTATCTTTTACAAATTCATGCACACACAGTGACTCACATATATGATATATTTTGCATTTATTGCATTCCTTAATTTATTTAATTTTGTAGAACAACATCTTATGTATGGCAAAGCCAATCATTGAGGAAGCCGTACTAGAATTGTTGTGCTCATCAAATGTGCCAATACAGAGCATGGGCATAGCAGATTTGGGCTGCTCATCTGGACCCAACACCCTATTACTAATCTCCGAGGTCATGGATGTGATATATTCCAAATCCTGCAGCCTTGGCCTCTTGTCATCAACATCAGAGTTCAGAGTTTTTCTCAACGACCTCTTTAGCAACGACTTCAACACCATTTTTGTGTCATTGCCAGAATTCTACAACAAATTGAAGGAAAAACATCACAAGGGTAGTAGTGCTGGAATTGGGCTTGTGTTTATCTCTGCTGTACCAGGTTCTTTTTATGGTAGACTTTTTCCCGCCAAGAGTTTGCACTTTGTGCACTCTTCTTCGAGTCTTCACTGGCTGTCTCAGGCTCCTCCTACCTTGTACAGCAAGGAAGCTGGCACAGCCCTAAACAAGGGCCAGATCTACATAACTAAGAGCAGCCCACAGTGCGTATTGGACGCGTACTCGCTGCAATTCCACAACGACTTTTCGCTGTTTCTCAAGTCCCGCGCTGAAGAAATAGTTGAGGGAGGACGAATGGTGTTGACATTCTTGGGCAGGCCATCCTCTGATCCCGCAACTCAAGACTCTCCATGGGAGTTCTTCAGCCATGCATTAATGGCCATGGTTTCAGAGGTACGTACCTGACTGTTGAGAGTGTATATAAAATGCATGTAAAGTCTCATCTTATAATATATAATATCTCAAGCTCAGTAACATTTTGTATATTTTTGAAGGGTGTTATTGAAGAGGAAAAGGTAGATTCCTTCAACGCTCCATACTATGCTCCATGTGCAGAGGAAGTGAAATTGGAGGTAGAGAAAGAAGGGTCGTTCATAATGCTGCGAATGGAAGCGTTCAAAGTTGATTGGGATTGGGAATGGGAAGGTGCTGCTGCAGATGATGAAGGCATGCATAACACAGTTGAAATGGCCGTAGGAAGTGGGCAGAGAGTAGCTAAGATGTCGAGAGCTGTGTCAGAACCGATGCTGGAATCTCATTTTGGAAAAGAGATAATGGATGATCTGTTTCAGAGGTTCGCAGCCCTGGTGGGCAATCACTTATCAAAGACAAGAACCAAGTATACCAATTTCGTCATTTCACTCATTCGAAATTAAGGACTGAATTCATGCCCTTTTTATAAAGTGATTGATTAATTAAATAATAAATTTAAGTGAAAAAATAATGCATTTAGATCCACATGGCATCCTGACATATTTCTGGGCTAGGCCCATTTCACAATGATAAGGGAGAACAAACTGATTCATATTTGCCCAGAAATTTGGTTCCAGTTGGGCTCCCAGCGGCCCAAATTACCTTGTATGTTTTTAGAATTTCTAAAAGGACTCGACTCTTTGCTTTTAACCTCACATACCTGATACATGCTCGTTATTATTTGTTTTATAAAACCTCTCATATTGGGTTTAGAACTCAGACAATTGGGTCATTTTAGAATTTTGCTTTCTAAAATTATGCCCAGGCAGACAAAGCCCTTATTCTAAAATTGATATATATTACTGTTACTGATTCCCATGGACATTAATTATTGTAGTTAGTGGAGATTCTTTCAAATCGATTTAAAATATTATTAAAATCGTGGTGTATTTAATTTGGATGTTAAAAGAATATGTCTAAATTTGATGGTATATATTCAATTAGGATTTTAAAAGTATCTATCAAAATCTAGTGGTATTCACAAAGTTAAAAAAAGTTGTGTAGGCTTGGCCGAAAAAAAAGAAAAAAAAAAGAAGTTGTGTAGGGAGTTGTTTACCAACGCATTATGAATCATGATGAGTGGCACAAATAATCACTTATAATTTGCCATTTATTCGTCATTAATTACAATTTTTATTTCCTTTTGTCTCTAAAACTCATTAGACTACACTGTAAAATTGACAAGATAAAAGAGAGATTAATATATAAGGAAAAGGCATACCTGTGATTACTTAACTAGGAGTATGTATTTGATCTTTCCAAACAAATAGGTTGGGCAAAGTCCATTCGATCATATATAATGAAAAGACGTAACATATAGGTTGGCACTTGATTAATATAAGTTCATTGCATGTTGTAGTGATATTTTTCATGGAGGACGGTTGTAATTAAGTTGCCACTTACGACAAAAGTTGAAGAACAACACGTTTAAATTAAGTGATGGAGTGGGGGATGGCTGTATGTATCACATGCAACATATGCTAAAATGGTGTATATATAGCATATGTATCACAGGTATATGGGATATCATGTAATGCATGAGGTTCGATTTCCACTTATCAAATCAATTGTATGGCATTCATTTAATTTCCTTTGGTCGCACGTACAATTTCAATTTAATATCCCACCCATGTTTGACTAGTCTCACGTACTCTCACAATCAGTACTAAAATCAGCTTGAATCTTCCAAGCATTGATAAGGTTCTTACAACTAATACAATATGCTCTAATATGAAAGTCATGTATGAACAACAGCTAAGAACAACTAGCAATTATTAAGCACGGACATTCATTATAGTAATCACAATGGACAAAATAAAAGTAACGACTCGTGAAAATGGTTGAGAGAGACAGAGTCCCACCTTAATAACTAGTCTCCAAATTGAAACTCTCTAAATAGAGAGGTTGGATCTACGGTAATAATTTAATGGTTGACACCATGGCAATCATGCAAGAACCTTTGCCTTGTTACTGTAACACAAGGTCGTACGTCGTAGTTACTAGAAATTAATAGCAATTAATTTTAACAAAGCCTAATGAATTACCGTTAGTTAGTACGTACTAGCTCTAACTAACAAAGGACTGAAGTGGGTGAGTGGGGTCTATATATACAGCACGCTACTTCAGACTTTTCAGTTGTATCATACAATTAGTTTGGACATATACTTGGTCCAGGACTTTAGAGCACCATACATCTTCGATCAACAACTTCAGGACATACTGATACTAGCTAGCTGAGTACTGGGTTTCTGGGTGAGACTTGTGAGAGAGACTAGTTATGGAGGTGATGCAAATACTTCACATGAACAAAGGCGATGACGAGACTAGTTATGCCAATAACTCCAAACTTCAGGTTTATTAGCTAGGCTGTTCGATCTCTATATCTCTTCTACAATTTCACCATTTTAATTTCACACACACATATATTATATATGTATTGTTTGCATTAATTCCTTAATTTCATTATTTAAATTTGTAGAACAAAATATTATATATGGCAAAGCCAGTCGTAGAGGAAGCCGTAGTAGAAATCTTGTGCTCATCGAATGTGCCAATACAAAGCATGGGCATAGCAGATTTGGGTTGCTCATCTGGACCCAACACCCTATTACTCATCTCCGAGATTATGGATGTGTTATATGCCAAATGCTGCAGCCTTGGCCTCCTGTCATCAACATCAGAGTTCAGAGTTTTTCTCAATGACCTCTTTACCAATGACTTCAACAACATTTTTGTGTCATTGCCAGCATTCTACAACAAATTGAAGGAAAATCATCAAAAGAGTAGTACTGGAATTGGGCCTGTGTTTATCTCTGCTATGCCAGGTTCTTTTTATGGTAGACTATTTCCCGCCAAAAGTTTGCACTTTGTGCACTCTTCTTCGAGTCTTCACTGGCTCTCTCAAGTTCCTCCTGCCCTGGACAGCAAGGCTACCACAGCCCTAAACAAGGGCAAGATCTACATATCTAAGAGCAGCCCACAAAGCGTATTGGACGCGTACTCGTTGCAATTCCACAGTGACTTTTCGCTGTTTCTCAAGTCCCGAGCTGAAGAAATAGTTCATGGAGGACGAATGGTGTTATCGTTTATGGGCAGGGCGTCCTCTGACCCCACAACTCAAGGGAGCTGCTACCATTGGGAGCTCTTAGCCCGCGCTTTAATGACCATGGTTTCGGAGGTATGTAATCAAAGTGTATCTAACATGGTATCTTATTAATTTACAGGAGTTCCTTAGTTCGAATTCTCCATTCCTAAATTTTGTCCGTCAACTGCTTATTTGCTCAATTTTCACATGTAGATTGGGGTTGCACGTTAGGAAGACTATTATAACAAATTTAAGCATCTTAATTAAATATTAGTTTTGTAGTAGTCAAATTATCTTACAATATATACAATAATGTCGCATAACCATTCACTCAGATCGACCACTACATACTAACCCCTACTTGTATTTCTTTTTAAAGGGTGTTCTTGAAGAGGAAAAGGTTGATTCCTTCAACGCTCCATACTACGCTCCATGCGCAGAGGAAGTGAAATTGGAGATACAAACAGAAGGGTCATTCATGGTGCACCGGCTGGAAGCATTCGAAGTTGATTGGGATGGTGATGGTGCTGATGATGAAGACATGCACAAGACATTTGAAACGACCGTAGCAAGTGGGCAGCGAGTGGCCAAGACTATAAGAGCAGTGGTAGAATCAATGTTGGAATATCATTTTGGAAAAGAGATAATTGATGACTTGTTTCGAAGGTACGAAGAGATCGTGACCAATCACTTGGCAAAGACAAGAACCAAGTACATCAATTTCGTCATTTCCCTCGTTCGAAATGACTAAACTCATTTCCCATTTTTGGCCAAATTATCAGGGATCGGTTTTTTTTGGCCAAATGGGATTGGTTCATGAATTAAACTTATATAAGTTGAGAATTTAAGAAAATTTGTATCCCTTCCGTCTAGTTGTATTAATGCAGTCAATTAGATTAGATTATATAATATTTCTATTATCGAATAATACGACCTTATATTACTATTCAAATTATGAATTAGTTTTATACAGGTTTCGCATGATCTTGTACAAATATTAATTTATTTTTTTTAACCTTTTGCTCGTGTATATTTATTGTGTGTTTAAGCGACTCACAATAAATTTTTCATCAATCAATAATTCACAGTATCTCAATGCAGAATTGATGGTTGACAATGTCTCTCCCTTACGTACCCCTTGGCAAGTATTTAGCTAGATATATATAGTACCACCCCCTGTATATTAATTTGTACTATATTCTATAAAAGGTATGCCATTTAGTGGTACTGACTGCTGCCATTTAGTGGGGGTAGGAGGAAGAGCAACCCATTGTGAGGTGTTTGGATTGCAGATGTAGTAATCACTTTGATCGGACTCCCTTAAACTAAGTCATTATTATACGTCCCTACCACAACTGGCTCTTGTTTCAAACCACGGACAGTCATGACTCTTTTGAACACCGGAGACCCATAAAGAAAAACCAGAAAGAGGCCCATAACCATGAAATCTAGACTTTAAATAAGCCGAACCCAAAGACCAAGCCCAAACCCGATACCATTATCCATCAGGAAGTAACTTGGGTCCTGGGAACCACATAAACCTCATTTTCATCACCCATTCATCCGCTCTGTCTTTCTCATACACAGAAATGGCGCTCAATCTAACCAACACATTCCTCCAAGGAACATCCTGCCCACCAGTCCTCCCTCCCAAGAAGGTAAATTTACCCAAAACCCAATTGAATTCATTCAGCATCGGTTTTTACTATTTTAATTATTTTTCTTGATTTTCAGGTTTGCGGTGGTGGGTTGGGGAATTGGCGGGGTGTGGTGGCGTGCACACTTTTTTACGTAATCTAAAAATCTATCTAATTCAAAGCCAAATGGGACATGAAATCAAGTGATAGTTATCAAGAGAAGGATGAAACTTCAAAAAGCTAATTGGGTTGGGTTGGGAGGAAGACGGTTTTTCCTCGTGAAAGATATTACGCAGTAAAGAGTTATACTTTTAAAGTATAATTCTTTCATTTTTAAAATATAATTTTTATTGAATTAAAATTTAGTTTTAAATTTTTGTTCAGTTACACTTTAATTTAATTTTTTTGTTCTAATTTCATATGTCAAGAGTTACACTTTATTAAATTTTTTCTTGAGAATTACACTTTACTTAATTTTTTTTTAAATTTTTTGTTTTATGTTTTTATACTTCTATATTTTTATAGCTAAATTTTGTTTGGCTTAAAAATATATTTTGTCGCTTATTAATAAAGAGTTATATTTTATTGTGACTTAAAAATAAATAAGTTTAAAATTAAAATTTATAATTAAAATATATAATAAGTTGATTAATAGTGTTCTATTTTTAACTATGCGCAACAAAAGTAACATCGATGATGTTGTTGCAGCTAACCAGTGTCATGCTTGCTTACTTATTTAGTGGCTAGTAGGCTCTCTGTAGCTTTTCTTCTGATGCGACTTTATTTTAATTTAAGTTTACAATTTTTAAAACAAATAAAACACAGACTCTGTTGCATTGAGTAACCATACCATACACGTGGTATGATTGACCTATTCAAAACAAATTTCACTGATAGTTTGATGTGAGATTTGGTGCGTATGCTTCTTCTTGATTCTATTACTCTAATTTTTTAATTTCAAAAAATAACTATTTAAATTACTTACTTCAAAAGGGACAGTCGCTGTTCCTGACAAGAAACTACCAAACCATGACTAAGCTGCCACGTGAACGGCTCACATCCAACATTACATCACTATTTGAGTCAACTCGACAAAAGCAAATATGGGGAGTATTGTGTGTTGGACACTTGGACCTTTCTGTTTGTTTTATATAGTTATCTTATTGTTCGTAATCCGTATAGCTTGCAGAAGATAGTTATCAATTGATCTAATGATCACGTGGTCACAATTAATTTACAAAAACTACAAAAGCAAAATCTACAAATTAAGGATGCCTGAGGTTGATTATTATACTCGAGGAGAAAATTTGTATTATACTTCTGAAAAGGCTACATTTTCTTATATATTTGTATTCATTATTCATCTATAACTCGCTGTAAAACAATGCATTTTGACCGTTGAAATCTTTTATTCGCATTTCATATGTATTTCTAATAAAAATATAAGAAATGACAAAATTTGATGTTTATTAATAAGAAAAAATAAGTACTTCTCGCTCCTTAGAAATCAATCTCAGAAGTCAAATGGAGATACTGAATGTGGCTAATATATGACAACCACATGGGGTGGTGCCAGTTGGTTTCCTTTCACACAAAATATCAGCCGTATATTTCTCTGCAATGCATAGTCATCAAATTAGGTGTCTCTGGTCGCTTTCAGCCTCTCAGCACTTAACACGTCACATAAGGACGGTCATTGTTTATTCCTCAAACAAAGTAGGAAACATTATTTAGAGTGTGCGAGTGCACTGTGCATTCACTCCCTCAGATTTTTATTTGACAATGCAATGCAGATTCTATTCATATTTTAGATTATTTAAATATTATTTATATAAAAAATTAATTCAATCAAAATTTATTTAATTATGTAATTGTTAATTAATAGATAGACAGTTTTGTTTAAAAATACTATTTAAATACAAATTATTCATTTTTTTAATAGCATATACATAACCAATAATCTTAATTGAATTAATTTTTTTACAAAAATATATTTAATGAATGATTTAAAACATATGTAAATGTGCCAAAACCCCCAAACTAGAGCTATAATATTCCTAAACCCCTAACTTATATTAAACTCTCCTAAAACCCCCTATTATGAATTTAATCTCTCCTAAAACCCCCTAGTCAACTAATATCCAACTAAATTTGACCTCTATTTTTCTAATATTCCAATTATAACCCTAGACAAAATGTAACCACATTTCTATCTATCTATCTCTCTCTCTCACATCTGGTTTCCCTTCCTGAGTTTAGTTGCTGGCGCGTGCTCCATTGTTCAGCAACGATTGCCGACGAGAGTGGTCCCAATCTTCTCGTCTCTTCTCCCTCTTTCTTTGCTTCCCTTCCACTTGCCCGAAAACCACGTGCCGACGCCAGATTGAGTCTAAGCAGAGTTGAGTTCCCTCGTCGACGATCCATTGATTCCAGCGAGGACGAGCTACTGGACTGCCAGGGACAGCTTCTTCTCGTCGTCTTGAGTCTGCTGGAGTCATCTTCTTGTCGTCCCGACGCCAACACACTGCCCATTTTGAAGGAGAGAAGCCTAGGGTCGTGGCAGCATTCAAATACCATATCTGTGTTGAAGATGATCTGGTGCACCTGGCTTTTTGGATGAGATTAGATTTAGGGCATACAACTTTGGCTAGTTTTTTAAGATTTATTCATTCACTTTCTGTGTTAAAGTTGAATCATAGAGATAATAGTGTAATTATATGTTTATGTTGAAATTGTGCCCCTAAAATATGATGAATTAAATTTGCAGGTGGAAACAAATTTGGACTACGATGGCAACATTGCCTAGGATTTTAGTTTGAGATCGAACAATATAGCCTCGTGTTTGAGTTTTTTTAGTGAAATTGTGTAACTGTAGCAAAAGTGTAACTGTTTTTTTAGCGAAGGTGTAACTATTTTGTTTAGAGAAAGTTTATTTAAGGTGTAACTATTTTTTTAGCGAAGATATAACTGTTTTTTTAGCAAAGGTGTAACTATTTTGTTTAGTGAAGGTTTAGTTAAGGTGTAACTGTTTTTTTTATGGACATACAAGTTTTTTTTATATTGAAAAATAATAGTGTAATTATATGTAATTATTTTTTTAATGTAATTGTATTCTTGAAATTCAGTTTCAGTGTAATTGTATTTCTGAAATACAGTTACATTTTATTTTGAAAATACAGTTACATTACGCGTCAGTGCACACGTCAGCGCCCGTGCCACCTCGCGTCAATGCTCGCGTGAGAATAGATAGGGGCTTAGGAAAGTTTTTTTGTGATTAGAAGGTTTATAAAAAATTACTGTTAAAACATAAACTATTTCGATCATGAACTGTACTACCAAATAACAAATTTTTTCTGTATTTATTTTTATCATTTACGTACTAAATTATGTAAAAAAAAATAAACGCACAAAGTATTTAAACATGTGACTACTTCACATATACTAAGCTATGCTGGTCCTTGGCCAAAAAAAAAAAAGNGCAACTCCCCAATCTCCTTTGTATGGCTTTAGCTTTTAAGTAAATTAGGCAAGTGCAGTTGATATCAGAGTATGTAGTATATGTACATTTAGGACTTGGAGATGGTTTTGTTTATTTGAATGGGAAGAGAAATCTTGTAGACATTAATAAGATGGTGATATTAGCCTCCCTCTTAATTAGAACTGGGAGGCTAATTAAGAGTGTTATCTTCTAAAGCATGGAAATGGAATCATGCAAACAGAAGTAGTAGTTCTACTTCTGTATTATTATTATGCTTATTTTTAACTATGTGCAACAAAAGTAACATCGATGATGTTGTTGCAGCTAAACACTGTCATGCTTGCTTACTTATTTAGTGGTCGTACCAACGTTAGACCAGGGTTTGATCAAAGTTTTCTTCTTTTTTGACATCTGGGGTGCTTCTGATTCTTGCCATTTTTAGAATTTTCTGATCCGGGAATTGCTGATTTTGCCTTCGTGATCTGGGGTTTTTTTTATTTAGTGACTTGTGAATGTTTGGGTGACTTTTGTGCAAAGTGCTTTCTTTGCTTTTCTGTTACATAAAGCCTGTAGAGAAAACCATTTTCCTAAGATTCCTCAATTTTGCATTTAAAGGATTAGAATCTCTGGAAAGTAGTCTGCGTTTTTTTGACCATGGATTCCTGTTGTGCGACCTTGAAGGCCAATGCCCATCCGGGGGTTAAAGGGTTTTGGGGTGAGAGTATCAGGGGGAGTCTAAAGAGCAGAGATTTGAGTGCTCTGTTTTTGAAAAGTTCGAAATCTGAAAGCAGAATTAGAAAGCTTAAGTCTGGTGTGTCATGCATTCTTACATCAGATATCAACCAAGAGAGTGTGGTAAGCCGATCCCTTGTGCAATTTTTAATAACTGATAACCCAAAAGCATTGGGATTTTGATGTCGGTATTGAGTATCACTCTTGCATTTGCACTTTGATTTCAGACATTTCAGACACCACTAATTGAGACTTCACAAGCTGACCCCAAAAAGGTTGCTTCTATCATTTTGGGTGGAGGTGCTGGAACTCGCCTTTTTCCTCTCACCAGCAAAAGAGCCAAGCCAGCGGTAAGATATCACTATCGGTTGCTGTTTCATCTAAGTGTTATTAATATTGCAAAATTGGTTCTTGAAGAAACATGGACATTTATGCATTTTTTGTAGAAATTATAGTTAGAAAAGATTTAGACTATCCAATATTAAAGCAGTAATATATGGAAGTAAGGAGCTACATAAATTTGGAGTTGAGTTTTACAGTGATGTATCTGATTTGTAGGTTCCCATTGGAGGGTGTTACAGGCTGATTGATATCCCAATGAGTAATTGCATTAACAGTGGCATAAAAAAGATATTCATATTGACGCAATTCAACTCTTTTTCCCTCAACCGCCACCTTGCTCGTACGTATAATTTTGGAGATGGTTTGAATTTCGGAGATGGATTTGTGGAGGTAATGCGATTTCTCTTAGATAAGAATGTTAGACCTTTGTAGATATGATAATTTTGTTCTTGCAGAGTTCAAAACTCGTCCTTTGTAGATATGGTAATGTGATAATGTTTGATAAACAAGTACTAATATATGAGACCACCAGGTTCTGGCTGCCACTCAGACACCAGGAGAAGCTGGGAAGAGATGGTTCCAAGGAACTGCTGATGCTGTGAGGCAATTTATATGGGTGTTTGAGGTGATTGCTTATGACTTTACAACTATTTCTCAAGAATTAGATGGAAATAGACTAAAGGAGCTTTTGGATGATCATGCAGGATGCCAAGAACAAAAATGTTGAGCATATACTAATATTATCTGGTGATCATCTTTACCGGATGGACTATCTGGATTTTGTGCAGGTGCTTATTTGATTCTTACCAATGAGTAATTATATTTTATAACCTCTTTACAACTCATAAAATCCTTCGTATTGATGGCCGTTATTCTTGCAGAAGCATATTGACACAAATGCTGATATTACAGTTTCATGCATACCCATGGATGACAGGTACATTTTTGTATTTTTATGCCACAATGCAGGGTTTCAATGGTTCCTTGCATATGACATATGTTCAATATAAAAAGTGCAGACTGCCGGATATTATTCCCTATCTTTTTTTTACATTGGCATCAGATTCTTGATTTAATTATAGATACACCACCAATGGTAATGAGTTTGATTTACAAAATGAAATCCGGCTTCTACAGAAACAAAAATTCCTGTTTTCCCAGTTTGCATCCTTCAAGTTAACTTCTTGTGTGTGTTTTTTACTTGTATAACATTATATAAAACCCTACTTCCTTCGTTCCACATTGGAAAAATTCTGACAGATGCTTGTCTTTTTCGTGGATCCTAACTGTTTTGCAGCCGTGCATCAGATTATGGACTCATGAAAATTGACAACACAGGACGTATCATCCAATTTTCTGAGAAACCGAAAGGCCCTGACCTAGAAGCAATGGTAGATAAAATTGGTTATTTTGGTCATATTTTGTATTTTCCTTCCTCTCTCTGATTTACTATTATCACATGAATTTATATCTATTATCATCCCAGCTGATGCACCAGAGCCTTTCCCTAATATCGTTTTTGGCTTATGACTCATTTACACACTGCAGCAAGTTGACACCTCTCTTCTAGGGCTTTCTGACATGGATGCTATGAGATATCCTTATATTGCGTCAATGGGTGTTTATGTGTTTAGAACTGATGTCCTACTAAAGCTATTAAGATGGAGCTACCCTTCTTGCAATGATTTTGGGTCTGAGATTATTCCATCAGCTGTGAGAGAGCACAATGTCCAAGTGAGATAGAACTTCATACAAAATTTTCTTTCATATTCATCTTTTTATTTTAACTTGTCTTCCAATATTAATACGTAAATAATTCCTTAGAGTTTGGCTATAGTTTGTTAATTTCTTTTGGTCACTAATCTGGTCATTGAATCACTGTGTTGCTGGGTTTTCTGACATGATCAGGCGTATCTATTCAATGACTACTGGGAGGATATTGGAACCGTAAAGTCCTTTTTTGATGCGAACTTGGCCCTCACAGAACAGGTTGGTAAATACCCTTTTTACCCTACTAATATTTCAAAACTGTAAACAGCTTTATCAGTCCCTGGCCACTTGGAGTTATATGTACAAGCTTAAGGAAGCCCGACAGAATAATCAAGTTGGGACAAATATATGGTGATAATTTGTAGAAAAAAAATAATCTAAGAATGCACCTGAGTAGGGATGGTTAATTAGGAGTTCGAACTCTCTCTCAATCCAGTAAATATTAAGTCATATAATTTGGATAGAAGTTGGTTACGTTTAACCAGTAAATTAAATGTATTTAGGAGTAAGTAACTCCAGCGGAGTCTTTTTCAAAAATGGTTTAGCAAACTGATTACATCGTTTCTTTCATGCAGCCTCCAAAGTTTGAATTCAATGATCCAAAGACACCTTTCTACACCTCTCCTAGATTCTTGCCACCTACTAAAGTTGAAAAATGCAGGGTGAGGATGGTAAGCTTACATTACTTTGTGACATAGGTTGTGCTTTTGTATCTCATGGTCAATTGATTTTTGCAGATTTTGGATGCAATAGTTTCTCATGGTTGCTTCTTGCGGGAGTGTAGCGTTCAACACTCTATAGTGGGTGTGCGCTCACGTTTAGAGTACGGTGCAGAACTGAAGGTAGTGGTTCTCTTTGGAAGCATGCTTCCAGAGAACGGTAGTGAATTTTTACTGATTGATTTCTGAGAAGTCAATTGGCCACTTATTTGGAGTTTCAGAATACCTCCATCCCTAGCTGTGTGTCCCCATGCACTGGCACAAATTTTAACTAAGTTTTAGTATTGGCAAATACTTGTTTGATGTGTAAACTCATATGTTTGAAGTGAGCACTGATTATATTTGGTTATGAAAAATCGTTTTCCAGGATACTATGATGATGGGTGCAGACTATTACCAAACTGAATCTGAGATTGCATCTCTGCTAGCTGAAGGAAAGGTTCCAATTGGTGTTGGAGCAAATACAAAAATCTGGTGAAACTTGACTCAGCTTAACCCCTCTCTCTCTCTCTCTCTCTCTCTCTCTCTCTATTGCATGCCTGCAAGCACACAACGGACACATATGAAACATTAGGAAGAAGATGAGAGTTAACCGATCTTCACTTTTTAGCACTATTAGTTGTTCTGAACAGAGTTTTTGCTTTGTATGCTGATTTTTCATGTCAACTTTCTTGTAGGAATTGCATAATCGACAAGAATGCCAAGATAGGAAGAGATTGTATCATCACAAATGCTGATGTAAGTACTCATTTTTTTAAAAAAGTTAAAAACTTCCAATGCTCTTGAAACTTAAAAGGAATGTGAAAGATCTGATCAAACTGCTTTGACTTCTCAGGGAGTTGAAGAAGCAGAAAGGCCGGAAGAAGGGTTTTACATCAGGTCTGGAATCACAATCGTACTGAAGAATGCAACTATTAAAGATGGAACTGTTATTTAAATCTATGAATTTTTCGATGGGGTACTTGTTAGGATTGAGCAACTGCGGTGCGACGTTAATGAAATCGTTTGTGGCTTTTAACCTGATGTAGCTGGAACGCTTATTTTATGTAAATTAACCAAGTTCCTCTGATCTATGTTAACTAAACCTGCCAGTTACCTAATAAAATCAATAAAGTGGGATCTTTTATTTATAACTAATTAAGTATAGCTGGAATTCTTATTTTATGCGAATAAACCAAGTTCTTCTGACAATACGGGAAAAATAAACACAACTAATTTCCTCTGATGCATGCAACAAAAACCTTTTAATATAATCAATGAAGTTTTGTCACGTGACTCATAACCTCAGCTTTTTCTAACAAACTGTACCAAAACCAACTTCACAGAGCTTCCTCTGCAGGAATGGATCCAACTCTTGCAGACAGACTAATTTCTCAGTTCGATAGAAAAAAAGAGAGGCTAATTGCTGAGTCTCAGAGTACTCTGAGTAGTGCATCAATCAACTGCCTTTTCCATTTTGCACCAGTATTTCAGTAAGGAACTTTGGGCCACGTGGAGGATCATGTTTCTCTGAAATCATTCTGCTTACCACCGTTTCCTATTTTATTGTTTAACTTTCTTTTTGCTGCCACATTTTATTGTGACTTTTGTTACAAAACCCCACACGAAAAAATAAAATAAAATAAAATGGACCACTACCTTTTAAGTCCCTGCTGCTGTTGCTTTAGTATGCTCTTGGGCTTTTGGAGTTGAGATCGGTTCTCTTTGAATCTTCTGCTGTTTTGGGAATTTCGGGCTTGCTAAAATTCTTGACAAAATTTATTTGTTTGTGTATAATTTTCTGTTTTTTCTTTTGGTGTTGAATTTGTTTTCTTGTAGGTTTTTCATCTGTTTGTGCTTTTGGATTTCGTCTGTTGGGTTGTGGCCTTTGATCCGGGCCTTGCTCTTTGAACGTTGGTGCACGTGCCTAAACCGGCCTAAACCGGCCTATTGGGTCTTCTGTTTGTTTCTCTTTGTCCTTTTATTTAGGTAAAGGAAAATAATGGAGTTTTGTTTTGGACAAATGTGGAGGAGAAGAAACGCTTGGTGCTCCAAAACCGGCCACGTCGATGAAGTATTTGATCAACTTGAGTCACTTGACCAAAAGAAACAAAGTAAATATATAGATAATTTTGAAAAGCAAAACAAGTCATTGTCTCGTTGGTGGCATCTTTATGAAAAAAGCTACAAAGCAATGACCCTAATGGAGAGGCCTGCAAAAATAGACATGTTAATTTGGTCCAGGAATTGGACTTGCACAGCAGGTAATCTAAACCATATAATGACTAATACTATACATAACATTACTGTTACGACCAACTGATTTTTCTTAGAAGATTATTCTGTTAACCATCTACCTTTTTTTTTTTTGCCTTTGATTCCCTCTTTCATATGTGCTATTTGTAGTAAAAAACAGTGTTTGGTCGTTTGAGTTGAATAAATAGAAGAGCTGGCTTGGAAGGAATTTGATGGTGGATGGGGTTGGGATTGATGGAGGTTTCAGATACTGTTGAGGTTGGAAGTTGGTTTCCCACGTGAATTGAAATTGGTGAATATCAACTCCCTCCCCAAGTTTTGATCAATTGGTCATCTTGTTATATGATTCTACTCAAGGAACCCTCGAGAACACCTCAACTACCTCTCGAGCAGAATTGCAGTTCTTGTTTGTTTTTGTTCTTTGTATTGAACTTTTCTATGATACAAATTCAACGCGAAAACTAATGTAAAGATATGTGTGGGAGAGAGTAAGTGAGTAAGAGACAGGGTTAATTTTTCCTTGGCTTTGGGAAGCTTTTCATTTAAGGGTATTTAAGTCTTTTTCACCTCAGTTTTGGTTTGATGACTAAGAGTTAAAAAAGCGGGCAAAATGTCTTCATACGCTTCAAAAAAGAATTATTTCTCCAAATTTCTCTAGACTAGCCTCCATCAACATTATTAACCTTTCAATGTTTCAGTAGGTGATGGAAAATTTACAGAAATAAAACCTCATTTTTTCCCCATCTTGTTGGCTACGCAAAGATGGTGACAATCTCTGCTTGTATACAGAGAGACGTAGCTTGAATTTTTCAAAACCAAAGTTTACAACTAGATGTTGGGATTGGTCTAGTCTATGAGGTTTAATTGAAGATCTAGAATCTTCTACTTCTTTCTAGTTAGTGCAAGAGGTTTAATTGAAGATCTAGAATCTTCTACTTCTTTCTAGTTAGTGCAAGTTGGCTAAAGTTCAAGAAGTTTGTAGAGAATTCTACAAGGCTTGGGTGGTGGACTTTTCTCCAAGTTGCTAGAAGGATCCAAGAGTTGGTGGACTTTTCTCCAAGTTGCTAGAAGGATCCATCCATGGCTATAAAAGGAGGATGAGGCTTGGCATTTAAGATCAAGCTATCAAGGCCTTCTCAAGGTCTTCAACTCAAGGTGTGAGAGTTCACTAAGGGAGTTGTGTGTGAGAGGGCAAGGCTTGGGTAGAGTAATCTTCTAGTTGAGAGAGGGTGTACAAGGGGTGTATCCTATTGGGTACAAGGGCTCGGGTTTGGGATTAAACTCTTGAGTGTAATTCTTGTACAAGGTTATTTCTCTCATAGTGAAGGAAACTCTTCGTGGACGTAGGTAGGATTTTGCCGAACCACGTTAAATTCTTGGTGCTCTCTTGTTTTCTTTTATTGGCTTGTGTATTTTATTCTTCCATCACATATTTGTCGTGGCGAGGGGATTTATTCCCAACACTAGAGGGATGGGAATAATGGTAGTCTGAACTTTCAAAACTCATTCACTAAATTAACAAAGTCAGTTGCAAGCATGAGTAAATTCAGAACGAACCACAGGCTTCACAGCACCTAGAGTAGAGTATTCCACCCACTACCCATAGCCTCACAGCTTTGGTGACCTTACAGACCTCTTTTTACTGGCTCCGCGACTGTTAGTTCCATCAGGTAATCTATCACTACTTTCAAAGTATCTTACGCTCGATAGAAATATGATACAATAACACATGTACAAAATAATTACAAATTTTCACCTTTCAAATCAAATATGAAACTTGAATGATGAGGAACGGTATAAAACCTCCACACAATATTTAATAGTCATCAAAGAAAATTGAGATTATAAAATGCACATTTGCCTCATTGGCGTTAGCAGCCTTGCAAACCATAGGGGTACATGTGCCTTGATCATTGTCCCTTTGCCTGTATATTCCTATACGTATAGAAAAAGTTGAGAAACTAATGCAAAACAAAACCACCATACTAAAGTATACCAGAGCTGACATGAAAGATGTAACGACCAGGACACTCAAAGAAGAAAAAAACAGAACGAAAAACTCAACCAAAAAAAAAAACAAGAAGAAGAAAAAGATAGAGAAGAATAAAAAGAATCAACATCCACCCAATACTTGCTGTTTTATCCACCATTCCAACCTCATGTATGGTACTAAAGAGCTTCCCTTTTTCAAATGGGATCAAGTCCTTCACCCATACCATAGAGTCCTGTTAAACACAAGACAACCCTATCTTTCAATATATAGGAGCACAAACTCCTCTCTTTAGTATAAAAAATGATTCAGAGAAACAAGCACAAGTACCTTCAATCTTTCCTGGACTGCACTGAGGAATTCATCTAAGCCCTCGCCATTCAGGGCAACATCATCTCTCTTTTCTGCTTCCAACATCAACAAGTATACTAACCATAAAGTACTGGAAAATTAAGCACTCTGTTGCACAGGACATAAAATGTAAAAGAAGACAACAGATTAACAACAGGTCTGGAATTGAACGTTGCTTGTGAAAGCAAATAACTCTGATCACCTTAGGCTCTGTTTGGGATTGCAGTGAAACACCCAAAAACTGTAATGACTCACAATTTGAGGTCATTCACTACAGAAACCCACTACAACTTGAAACCTGTTTTGTAGTGAGTGAAAGTTGTAGGCTTCCATATTAAAATATTTTTTTTGCCCACTATATCCTCAATGTTTTTACAAATTCAGAAAAAATATCTCAATATATTCCACCGTACGTTCTTTATTTTTATTATTTTTGATATTATTAATCATGATATTTTATT
>QANT01003890.1:0-30254 GCA_003254885.1 Purshia tridentata | reverse complement strand
GTTTAGGCACGTGCCCGAGGGTCGGGGCGTGTCACTGCCCATCGGTTTGGGGGTGCGCTGTGGTACTCAGATTCAACACTGTTCCGAACATTCACCACAGAGTAATCCAGAAATGGCTGAGAAATTTTGTGTCCCGATCTGAGGTAATGTTTTTGGGCACTCTATGCAGACACACTACCTCCTGAAAAATAGTTTGGCAATGTTGGAAGCATCTGAAGTCTTTTTGCAAGCTATGAAATGAGACATCTTGGAGAACCTGTCAACCACAACAAAAACAGAATCCACTCCCCTTTGTGTTCTGGGTAATCCCAGCACAAAATCCATAGAAAGGTCCTGCCAAATATCATCAGGAACTGGTAGAGGCATGTAAACCGGTGTTTGGGATTGACCCTTAGATACTGGCAGACATCGTACTTCTGCACAATGTTTCCTACATCCTTTTTAAGCTGTGGCCAGTAATAGCGCTAGCTCCTCTAAACTGGATATTGTTTTGTCTCTGGCCAAGTGTCTGCTTAGGCCCCCTCCATGTAAATCTCAAATCAGCTTCTCTCTCAAGGATGTGCTAGGAATGCACAACTAATTGCCTTTAAATAAGTACTCATCTTTGACAAAGAAATCTGCAACTGGCTGCTTGTCTATACACTTGCCCCAAATCTCCTTGAAGTCCTCATCTGTCTCATACAACTCCTTTAAAAATTCAAAACCCACGATCTCTTGGGCTAGTGTGACTAGCAAGGTAGCCCTCCTACTCAAAGCATCTGCTACTCGATTGAGGTTGCCATATCTATGCTTGATCACGAATGAAAACTTCTGAAGGAAAGCTACCCACCTGACATGCATCTTGTTAACATGCTTCTGACTATAAATAAACTTCAAAGCCTGGTGGTCTGTATAGAGAACAAACTCTCTTTGAATTAGATAGTGCTCCCATTGTTTCAAAGCCTAAACCACAGCCTAAAACTTCTGATCATAGGTGCTCCATTTTTTATGGGCTTCGCTTAGCTTCTCACTAAAAAATGCCACTGGTTTCTTCTCTTGGGAAAGCACAGCACCCACTCCCACTCCACTAGCATCACATTTGACCTTAAATATCCTCTCAAAGTTCGGAAGGGCTAGCATTGGTGCAGCACAAAGTTTCACTTTAATCAAAGCAAAGGCTCGTCACCCTATTGAAACTTGCCTCGCTTCAAACACCTGGTGATTGGTGCTGTGATGATACTGAAATTCCAAACAAATCTACAGTAAAAAGTGGCTAAACCGTGAAAACTCCTTACTTCACTAATTGTCTTTAGGGCTGGCCATTCTCTGATTGCTCGCACTTTTTCCTTATCAACATGAATGCCATCTTCACCCACAACAAAACCCAAAAATATCAATTTGTTGGTACAGAGTGTGCACTTCTTCAGATTGACATAAAGCTTGTTGTCCTTCAAAACACCTAAAACTTGTCTTAAGTGAACTAAATACTCCTCTTTGGTCTTGCTATAAATCAGGATATCATCAAAATAAACCACCACGAAAGAGCCAATAAAGGGATGAAAGACCTGATTCATAAGCCGTATGAAGGTGCTAGGTGCATTGGACAGCCCAAAAGGCATAACGAGCCACTCAAATAGCCCATCCTTGCTTTCAAATGCTGTCTTCCATTAGTCTCCTGACTTGATTCGAATCTGATGGTAGTCGCTCCTATTTTTGAGAATAACTTAGAACCTACCAACTCATCAAGCATATCCTTTAGTCGAGGTATAGGGAACCGGTACTTGATGGTTATCTTGTTAATCGCTCGATTGTCAACACACATACGCCAAGCATTGCCTTTCTTCAGAACTAAAAGGACCGAAACTGCACAAGGATTCATGCTCTCCCGAATAAAACACTTTTTCAATTGGTCTTCAATTTGCTCCCTTAGAATTTTGTTCTCTTTCAAACTCATCCAGTAATGTGGGAGGTTTAGTAGCTGCGCCCTTGGGACTAAATCAATAAGGTGCTATATGTTTCTCATCGGTGACAATTCATTAGGTCGCTCGTCTGCAATTAACTCCCGAAAACCTAATAATATTTTCTGCACCTCGTGTGGAATTTCAACTTCTGCTTTGTCTACTGCCAACAGCCTTTCACCACAATTGGATACATGACTTTTGACTCTTTGATAGCTTTTTCCATGTCATACTCACTGTCAGCCAAAACCAAAAAACTGGTAGTTGATCGACTAGGTGGTGTAGTAGGAGCCATAGAAATTTTATACGAATACTATTTAAACAACATCACATTGTCTCGCCCTCTATGTGTCACATCCACATCAAACTGCCAAGGTTGACCTAACAAAATATGGCAGGCATCCATATCTATAACATCACATAGCACTTCGTCTTTATAATGCTTACCAATGGAGAGCGGTACCCTGCATGTCTCCGTTATCCAAGCCATTGGTCCCTTCTTCACCCAACCAAGGGAATAAAATGCACTATGGGGTTCGATGGCTAGCTGCAAATGTTTCACAATTTGTTTTGCTACAAAATTCTCATAGCTTCCATTATCTACAATCAAGTTGCACACTTTGTCATTGATGGAACAAAGTGAATGAAAGATTCTATTCCTCTGCCCCTCCTCTTTCGGAGCCAGAAGGACTCGTTGCAACACCAAGTTCACTATCTCTTTTCCCTCTTCACTAGCGAGCTCAACTCCATCATAGTCTTCATAGTCTTCCTCGGGTTCTTCTTCTTCGGGTTGATCAACCTCCACTAAATTCACTTGTTTCCGTTTTGGGCATACATTCGACCTATGACCCGATTTGACACATCTATAACAAATATTAGTGGTTGGTTTGGCATAAGGGTTAGACTTCTAATTTCAATTCTAATTCCTTCATCCTACCATTTGGAAGGGAAATTTGCTGGTTTGCTCACATTTTGCTGTACAACCTTTTCTTTATCTGTAGTGAAATTAGGGGCTGAACTAGATGACTCTATGCTACCTTGGCGATAAGGTACAAGTTGCTTCTCTGGCTCAAAAAGCTCGACCTTTAACGCCAAATTGGTAGCTTCTTGCACACACCACATGGTTTGTAACCCTATTTTCTCTTGAATGAAGGGTTTTAACCCACTAACATACCTGGCGACCTGTTGGTTATCTGTCTCTCCAATTTCAGTACGCTTAACTAATCGCAAAAACTCGTCAGTATAATCTGTCACTGTCCGATTTGCTTGCACGCAATTAATGTACATGCAATATAGGTGCTGCTCATAATCTGCCGGCAAAAACCTCTCCATCATCAACTGCTTCATCCTCCGCCAAGTCCTGATTGGCTACTTGCCCTGTCTTTGGCGAGTTTTCTGTAGTTGATCCCACCAAACCACTACACTGCTTTTTAATCGAAACGCTATCATTTTCACCATCTTTGTTTCTGGAATTTCCATGATCTCGAAAAATCTCTCTACTTCAACCAACCAATCTAAGAAGTCCTCTATTTTCAGATGACAAGAAAAACTTGGGATATCAGCCTTCAAACAGAAATCATCATAATTTTGAGGTTGATGTTGAGGTCGCCGATTATTAGGTTGGACGGGTTTATCAAACTCTTCTTCCGAATCGGATTCTTCATCATGATCACAAGGCTGTCGTCCTTCTCTTTTTCTGTCCTGCTTTGAGGTGGAGGTCTGCCACGACCCTCCAATGTTCGAATCTTTCCCAAACTGGCAGTAAGGGCATCAATCTTCTCATTATGAGCATCCAGGTCCGCTCGTGTAACTGCAGCTTGTTGTTCGTCACCCATGGATTAAGGTCGGTAATGATAAGATAGGGAGGACCTGTCTGATACCACCTAACGCAACGGAAGTCACAAAGGGTTACCAACATAGCCCTAGCAAAGATAAATTTATGGAGTCCACCAGAAGAATTGAGAGACAACTCAAGTTTATTGAATAAATTGTCAGAAGTCCCCCAAACAACTTAGAAAAATCTTTAAATATGTTTCCAGCAACCCTAGGTCAAAAAGACCACATAAAAAAAGCCCGTAGGCCAAAACGAACCCAAATAAAATAAAGACAAAATTAAATTAAATAGTCCCAAACTTTAAAAGCAGTTTTGAGGCTCGAAATGACTCCGATTGCTCAAAAAAGCCCATTAGTCATAAAAAAATTGTGAGTCGCATTTGTCTCATGATTCCCTTCGAGTTGATATATAAATCGACCATATTCTGACTTCGGAGTCCCTTTGAATGAACAGTGAAAATTAGATTTTACCTTTTCGTGAGTTTTGACATTCCAACTGCTCTTCGAAACTCACTGCCAACCGTTCCACATCAAATCTCCTCAACATTATCACTTGCCAATATGAGATCATCAACATAGATAAGGACCACAAGTTTACTTGTTACGCCAATTCGAATGAAGAGGGAGGAATCAGCATTGCTTCTGTGGAAGCCAACTTCCTCGAGAACTAAACTAAGTTTGGCATACCATACATGTGTAGATTGCTTTAGACCATAGATGGATTTATAAAGCTTGCAAACCATGACAGGATCATTAGATTGGGGATGACCTAGAAGTAACTTCATGTAAACTTCTTTTTCGAAATCACCATGCAAAAATGCATTTTGACCATCCATTTGATATAAAGGCCATGCATGATTAACAACAATAGACAATAGCATTCTCACTGTGTTCATTTTGGCAACAGGAGCAAAGGTTTCCTTGCAATCCATTCCATAGGTTTGAGTAAAACCATGAGCCACTAAACGAGCCTTGTGTCTCTCAATGGTCCCATCTAAATGAAAATTGGTCTTATACAGCCAATGACTGCCCACTGCCTTCTTTCCCTTAGGAAGTTTGACAATACTCCAGGTCTTATTTTCATTAAGAGCATGAAGTTCTTCAGCCATGGCATGCTTCCATACTTCATGAAGGTTTACCTCTTGAAAACTTTGTGGTTCATGAGTACTATCAAGAGTACTAAGAAATGCAGCATGAGAATGAGAGAATTTTTGATAAGTGATAAACTTTGTTAAGGGGTACCTGGCAGTGTAAGTAACATAGTCAAGTAACTTTGATCAAGGGTGACGTTCACGCCCAGGATTTCTTCAAAGGGGAGCTTGAGGCATATGCAATGACTCATGAGTTGAATGAGAAGGTGGTGAGGGCTCAGGTTGTGCTCCTGGATTAGGGATCACATCTTATGATGCTTGAGTGGTTGCAGACTGAGTGCATTAACACCAAGAGTAGGACTAGGCAAAGGAAACATATCATGGAAAAATTCCCTCTGACTAGCAATGTCTAAATTTCTTTTGAAATAAGGAGTCGTTTCATCAAACCTCACATCTCTTGATACTATGATTTTTCTAGTAGCCGGATTGTAACATTGATACCCTTTTTGGGTGGATGAATAATCCAAAAACACACACTTAGCAGCCCTAGGGTCGAGTTTGTCATAGTGAAGAGATTGAATGTGAACAAAGCATGTGCAGCCAAACACTTTCAAGTGTGACAAATTGATTTTTCTACCCTTCAACACTTCATAGGGTGATTTATATCCTAACACTCTACTAGGCAATATATTAATGAGATATGTGGCAATTAGCACACCTTGAGACAAAAATTTCTTAGGAACATGCATGTGAAACATGAGGGCTCTTGTTTTCTCAAGTAGGTCTTGGTTTTTTCTCTCGGGAATCCCATTTTGTTAGGGTGTACCAACACAACTTGTTTGGTGAAGAATGTCGTGTGTGCTCTCGGTGGGAATTAATTTGTATGGTGGTTGAGATATGAGAACAATCACCTTCCTTTATAATTACACCTCTACTACTAAGCCTAGCTCTTTTATGCATTACATTCAAATAAAAAAAGTCTAAACCAAGAAGTTGATAATTGGAGAAGAAAAACAGCAATTAAATATTTATAAAAAAATATGCACATTCAATACATTTAAAAGGTTTTGAGAAGCGCTTAACATTTTGGCTAAAAGGATATAAAAAACTGCATTATAATAGTCTGCAAACGAAGTTTACAAAACCAACACAACTGCACTTACAAAATATACACATTAATGTTAAAAATATAGCAGTAACTTAAAAATAAAGCAAAATATCTGCAAATAAAAAATGTACAAAGTATTAATACAAAATCATGAGAAAAAAAAAAGAAGGCAAATTGATGAACTATATTATTTCTTTCATTTGAAACGATGACAATATAATTACTGATGAAACTATCATATTTTAAATCATGAAAGGCAGATTCAACATCTATTTCAAAAGCAAATACTGAGATTTTTGGATAAACATAATAAGAAAGTGGTATGTTGTTTTTAAGGAAACCTAATAATAGTAATATTTTTAACTGTACTGTTGATAGCCTGATATGTATGAGAGAATAAAATTTAATTAGCAAAATTATTCTAGCAATACGACTGGCTTATAAATATCAGATTAAGAATCATATGATTTTTCAAATATCAGTTTAAGAACCACGTGGTTTTTTAAATATTAGTTTAAGAACCACGTGCTTTTTCAAATATGAGTTTAAAAACCACAAATCAAAATCTTCAACAATTTAGTGAAACCAATTGTTAAAAAAAAATTGCACACCCAAAAACAAAAAACACAGCATATAAAGGAATAGGTACATCAATTTGTGTAATAAACAGGAAGTATCAATTTAAGAACAACAAATAAAAAACCTAAACAAATTATTAAAACCAGTTTTTTTTTTAAATTGCTCAGTCAATGATTCAAAAGCACAGGATCGATTTCCATCACAACATCCCACCTACAAATCGAGGGTGCTCCAAAAGCCACATCATGCAAAAACAGTAAACTTGTCGGTGAGAGATGAACCAATAAAAAAAAAAGAGAATACAACCCAAGTAACCTCTGGCTATCCTTTAATTCCAGAATTTGGCTGAAATTTCTTCCTACTACTACGCATCAAACGACCAAAGAGCATAAACCTAATCATTGATGTAGTTCAAATTGAAAAGAAAGCAATAGATGAAACAATGAAAGAGGCTTAAAACCAGATTATGGATCTGGTTGCAATTGCAAGACTCAACCTAGATCAGATAGAGCAAGTTGAAGGTGAATGACAACAAACCCAGACCCATCAGCCCTATTATCATAATGGCAAACATATAAAAAGAAATAAAAGCTGTGAGAACCAAACGATTAGAAAGAAACCAATAGTTCGAAAGTAAAAATTTCGAAAGAATATAGGTACGAACGAAAGACAGACACAATGACCAAAAAGGGCCCAATTAAAACAAAAAACTCACAACAGTAGCTACTAACAATTAAAGGCCCAAGCAGATGAACAATCTATGAACAGTGTGAATAGTAGCAAGTGGGTTGCGTTTTAGTATATATGAAATTTGTTGTAGCGATTAGCATCAATACATAATAAAAAAACAAAAAACAAAAAAAAAAAACTAGTATTTCTATGTGAGTCTCTATTAAAAAGGGCCATACTTTTAATTTTTGCACAGGCCCCTGTATGGGAACGGCAGTGTCAAAAGACCCAAAAATGAGGGAGTGAACTAGTTGAAAACCCCAATTTCATAACACAAAACAAAACCCACCTCCCTTTTTCTTAAACATTAAAAGGGAATTGAACTCAGAACTTATTTTAATATTGACCACCCCCACCCCAGGCGCACCAAAAAAAAAAAAAAAAATTAACAAAAAAGTACTAATTGAAGTAGCAGCAGATCTTTTGGGCAGCAAAAAGAATGTTAAATAGCAAGAGTTGCAATACCTTGGCATGTAGGAGAATATGTTATATTTATAGGGTTAGAATTGTTATGGAGGTTGTAGTCCTGAATAGGAATTGTTACGGAGGTTGTAGTCTTGAATAGGAACTGATCCTTGGAAGAGGACTCTCTTTTGCGAGATATATATGCATCATACCATACCACAAATATTAGTAGGTATTCAAATTGCATTAAATATAATTAGAGAAGACACTAGTTTGAATTAAATAGCCATAGCTTGCATTGAAGTTCGTACACTAACTGATTACACATTAGCCTTGACATCCTAATCTATCCTAAAAAATAAAATTGTAATTCCTACCCTCAAAATTGACCAATTGACCCTGAAAGGAGGAATGTTCAAATCGATCCCTGTTCAAACGGAACACGCACAAATAAACGGCCATGTAGGCTAACCACAGCAGATGTTTGAAGTGGATCAATTCTTCCAGGTAAGCTCACAACCTGAAAAGCACACCGACTGTTATTGCAACTTTCTTTCACTTGTAATTTTCCAAACATATAATGAAGTTATGTACTTTAGTAAGAAAGTCGGTTCCTAAAGATTTTACATGACAAGCTAAAACACTCACAAGACAGTCTAGTTTAAAGACCAGAAATGCTCATAAGTACAAATTAAAAGCTTCCAACTGCTCAAATTGGTGATTGCGATAGAATACGCAGAGCTGGGGACAGCATTTTATTAATAGTGGAGCTTACTGGGCCATGCACAAACCCTAAAAGCAAATGGCGAGTATTATTGTCAGTACTGAAGTAAGAGATACCTTTTTAAATGGTGTAACTCCCCAAGGATTGTCAACCTGCTCTGGTTGACCTGTTATAACCAGACGTCCAGCTGGGTCTGATTGGACTCGCACCTGGTTATGAGTATCACAGATTATGCCATTCAATCATCATATAAGATGCAATAAATGGTGTTGTAAAAAATTTTCCAAGCATATGTCAAAGTGATGCCATTTTATCCACAATTGTCATTCATGTCCTATACATACTTAAGAACAACGCAAAAACCTAGTCTCTTCTTCTTTACACACACATATTGCATAAATGGAAGAATACATACAGATAGACATTCATACACACAGACATGTAATTGCACACATATGGACATGCATATATGAAGGAGAAAATACAAATGTTCCAAATAGTCTACTTGATTTACTTCCTCCGATAGTCACCAACACATTTATTGCCGAAGTTGATGGTATGGCAAAATACATTAACAATTCACTTTCTCAAGTAAGAGTGAAAACTGGAAGAAAGTAAAATATGTATAAAAATGCAGCAGATAAGCATCAAAGACACTTTTTAAGAGAGTTTCCCAAGGTATAAGTACGGTAAGCTTCAGGACAAGGATGATGGTCCATTTCGCATACTAGCATCTTGATGATAAAGCTTATCAAGTAGAACTACCTAAAGGCATGCAGGTTTCACCAACATTTCACTGGCCAGATATGAAGCCATACTATGAATATGCCCATGAGCAAAGTTTGACTTGATGGCAAGTCATTTTCAACTGGTATAGACTGATGGTGGACCACTAAATGAAGTTAATAGCTTTGGAAATCTGTGTTTGCTGAGATGTGTTTATAAACTTGTTTTCTGCCTCTAATTGTCCTTTAGGCTAGGAAGCACAGACATGGACACGTACACGGGGGACACGACATGATATGACACCCCGATACGACACCCCGATACGACAAAGTTCCAAAAATCTAGGACATGACACGACTCTGACACTTCGATTAAAATAATATATATTTATGCTTTAAAAAACCATATAAAAAATCTAAATACCCATAATACATAACATAATAAATACATGTTCCAAATATAAAATTAAAAAAAAAAAAAAAACTTTTTTCTTTCTTCTGCTTCTACTCCTCTTCTTTCTCGTTTCTCCCCTTTCTCTCTCTCATTCTATTCAGATTTCAGAGTTTCCAATCTGTTGTCGCAAGCCCTAGTGGCACCAAACATATTTGTACTAAGTTTTACAAGTTTTTTAATTCTACCCATAAAATGTTTACAATTTCGAACGAACCCTTGTTAAAAAAACAATAAAACAAAAAAACTTGCAAATAAGCCCCTGTCGTGTCCCTCACCTATTGTCATGTGTCCCTCATGTGTCGTTACCGTGTCGTAAAGTCAAAGTTGACAAAAATTTAACACACTAAATGGCATATCTCGTGCCAGTTTTGGTGTCTGACACCCAACACTCCTTAGTGTCAGTGCTTCCGAACCTTTAGTGCATGTTAAATAAATTGGAATTGAGTGTCAATGCTTCCTAACCTTTAGTGCATGTTAAATAAATTGGAATTGGAATGAAAAGGAAACTTAGCAAGGATGAATCCAGACCTAGCATTCACATTAAAGTTTTACTAATTGTTAGGAATCATAATGAAAATAAAGTTGATTCTCATAAAAGTGTTAACTGACCAGCAAGAATTGGAATAAAAAGTAGTTTGATTACTAAAATGGCCATATACAAAAATATATTATATTTTTGTCAACTACTTATTAAGCAAAATCTTTTGAAGGAAAATTATATTTAGGGCTTTTTTTAAAGTTCATTAAAAAAATACAATATTTGTTCGACTAAATGTGAAAGCCCAATTCTCAACCGGCTCACTTTTTAAAACCAGGCGTTACTGTAGCGCACTACAATACCTTTGAGAATTGTTTCTGTCTAACAGTAACAATTCTTACTTTGCAAAAAAAAAAACTTATACAGAATTTACATTTTTTTTATCATCGAAAATAGCATAAAACACAAAAACTGAAGTTTTTATTTTCATATCTAGAGTTGTTACGGTTGAACAGCAACAACCACATTCTAAACCAAATAAAAAAAATTTCACTATTCATCAAAGAACAATCAAGCATTGTTACTGTTAGAGAATAGAATTTCTTATTTGATTATCAATTTGTGTAATTTCCTTCAAATATTGTTAAAAGAGAACTAGTAGCCCAGAAGTAACATGTTTTAATCATGATTTTGTTTGAATAACAAAAATCATATGTTATAATCATGTTATTGAAACATGATTATTGAAACATCATATGTTTCAATAATGTAATAAGACAAATCTTTCCATTCTTTAATAATAATCGAATGCTCACCAACCATTATGTTATAAATTATAATCTAACTAGTAATGTTTATTCATCTCTGCTGTGTTCAATTCCTACAACACAAACCAGCAACAACAATCACAGAAAACAAAAACAAAAAACAAAATGGAGGAAGATCTTATATGATTAAGCTTAAGAGGGCAGAAATGGAATGAGTTTTCTCAAGGGGGCAGGATCTATCAGCAGCAAATTCCCCATACAGATAGAGGCGCCTATCAAAAAGTGGAACCATCAATCATAAGATTAGCCAGTCATCCATGTTGTTTTGAGGAGGCATTCCTGTAGTTTAATGAGGATCATGGGGTGCGTTCACCCACAATTTTAGGTGTTTCGTAAGCATATCTTTACACCCGAGACTCCCTTGACTACATAAATTGCGGGCATACAGTCCATTGTACAAGGCAGTCCCGGAAGAAAGTGGAGCCCTCAGAGGGCTCAGCCTTGCCTTTATTGAGGCTTCGGAATACATCAATTCAACTTCTTCAATTCTCTGAGCGAAGCTCTTGAACTATGTATATACAAAACCACCAAATTATAAATTGGGTTTCTGATCTTTGTAAATCTGCTGTAAAATGGTGAAAGAGAAAAGGAGAGAGACGGAGAGAAAGAAACATAGGGAGACAGAAAGAACGGGAGAAGGAAGACAGAGAGAAACAGAGAGAGACGGAGAATAAGGAAGGAGACTGAGAAGTGGACCGGGTATGTAGTTAGTGGACCTATTTAGAATCTAATTTAAACTAGTGAATGGGAAAGTGAATTAGACTACAAGTGGGTGTTAAAATCATTTACTAATCCCACCAAATACTTGCTTTATTAACTCTTGTTTCCAAATTAAAACATTTATTTGGTTTTTTTAATTTGAATTTTTCCCTTAATTAAAATTAAAAGAAAAAAACACAAACCCATCCAACAACACTCCAACCCTTGGCCACCATCCTTTCTCCTCCCCCACCCCCCACCCAACCGACAACGCTTAACCCCACCACCAGCAGAAATAGCCAGCAAACCTCTCTCTCTCTCTCTCTCTCGATTTGCAGAGCAAATAACTTTGTTGGCAGCCATAGCATGTACTCATTGGCTCCGGAAGCAAGCCTATGAGAGCTGGATTGATGCTTGCTCTGGACAGGGTTTTTTCATAATTTTGGGACAAATGATGCCCAAGAAGATATATCCATATGGTTTCTTATTGTTTTCCTGTTGGTTTTATATCAGTAATCAGCTGGTTTCTTTGTGGCTTTGTACCTGCTTGTGGTGGTGGTTGTTCTTGTTGGGTCTCACATTGTTGTACTCTAGGTTTTTTCTTCATTTGTCTGGCCTATTGTTTTTCTCGCTTTGGCCTTTGGCCTTGCTATTCCCTGCACAGTTCTATATTTGTTTTTATACTGGGCTTGCTCTTGGTTATTGCAGGTCTCAGGTTGCTCTTGCCTTTTTTGCTTCTCCAGGTTGGGGTTCTACTTGCTTTTTTTGGTATATAATTTGATGTATTACATTGAATGGGCTGGGCAATACATTGAGTAGGCTAAGGGGTCAGTACATTATGAATGCTCATTCATAATGTACATTCAGTTTTAAAGTTAGATACATTATGAACATACATCCATTAATGCATTATGAATTTACATTCATAATTTACATTTACTGGGATGTATATAATACAATAGGCCTTTAAGTAAGACCCTTTGTAGCCTCGGACGGTCATTCAGTTTTCCCATCATATCTTTCCAGCTTATCCTACTAGAGAAGACTCTCTACGTTCCTTAGATTTCTCTTTGGAGAGTTAGGGTTTATTTTACTAGTTCTGCTACATTATAATTTAAAGTACAAAAGTTTGATATTTCTCATCTACCAAAAAGAAATTGAGATTTCTTGCCCCATTGTTGCGTGCAACTCAAGGATTTGGTGTCAACAACATTTCAATGTGGCAAATTTGCAGCCGTACTATGAAGATGTCCATGAGCAAGAGTTTGACTCAACGGGGAGTCATTTGCAACTAAAAGGGTCTGATGGAGGACCATCCAATTGATCATTTAGCAAAACCAATCCTGGAGCACCAACATCTACTAAGCCTAGCATTGCAAATGACCAGTCAAAGAGGGAGATTAAGAGACCCATTAAGGTTAGGAGACGATTCTTTTGTTTTTTTTTTTTTTTTTTCCTTCTTTTATTCTGGCCTCTTCTATCTCCCTGACACAACTCTTTGGCTTCTCCAAGTTGCAGGCATGTCTTCAAACTTCCCTTTGACATTTTCGTAAAACAGAGTACCAAATCCATTATTGGGTATCAATTCTCTGTTGGGGTTTCTTGAGCTACACCATCAACATCAATTTTCTGTTCAGATTTTGTCTGGGTTTCTTAACTTCTGACGGGTTTTAGGGTTTTTAAATTTCTGGGCTTCTTCATCTTGACATTTCAGTGGCATGTCCATTAAATTTTTTTGAAATTTTTCTTCAACATAAGCGATATGCCAGAGTTGTTCCCGTTTTATCTTCAATTTAATATCAATATCAAAATATCAAGATTACGGTGACACCCAGGGGAGATATGAACTTCACTCCACCTACCTCTGTCCGTTTTCTGAAGTACAAATTTGTCTGCAAAATATCGAGCTGACGTACCAATATTTTCATCCTTGCATTTACCGTCCTAATCACTATACCTAAAAGATTTATAATATTGGCATCACTATATGAAAAACACTACCAAACATTCTAGAATATTCTCCTTTAGTAAGACGCATAGACTTACAAAAAGAAGCAAGTACTGCTACAATTAATGAACTCATAGCCTTGTAGGAGCATTCTAAGCACATGCCAGACTCAGACACAAGATATAGCTAAATTAATTTCTATAATAATATAATTTTTTTCAAAAAATCTAAGGGAACAAAATATAACAGTATGTCATTACCAAGAGTCATATTAATTGAGAATTAATTAGTGTCAGATTTGTCTAATATAAAATCTCAACATAACCAAAACCTACATCAGTGCATCTGCTCTATCACAGCCATCCTCATATCTCCATATAATGTTCATTGCAAAAATAAGCACAAAGGAGAGGTAAATAGAAGGGTAAAAGGAAGAGGGTTTTTACAAGGGCTCACCTCCTCACGCAGAAGACCAGGTACCAAAGCATATACTTCAAAGCAATCTTTCTGAGCACATAGGCAGTGAAAGATTTAGGACCAAGAGAAAATACCCCAGAATTGAATCAATCTACAATCTAAGAAACGATATTAGAAAAAATAATAGAAAACACACTTACAGTTTCTCGCACATTGATCTTTACCCAATCAGCTGGAGGTCCAAGATCAGCAACGGTCGTGACTACCCTACCAGGTGAAAACCATGTAGCCATGATTTGATCAGGAAAAAATAAATAAACAAAATCAAATGCAGCTTCAATATGCATACAGATTTGTTTCTTGAATGATGTATTTAGCAAATTTTGATGTTCTTTATTGCATTAGGATGTTTTGAGGAAGTTACGGAGTGTTACATGTTACAGTTTACTGAAGAGGTGCACTTATATTATTCTCTTCAGCCAATCAGCAACCAAAGCACAAAAGGCATCAAATGTCCAATGGGCAAAATATCCATTTCTTTCATAAGGTTGTTTGCTTCTTTTCTGCAAATGTGTTGAGAAAATAAAAAATCCACATCTGGTATTTGAGGCCTTGCATCACAATACTTAACCCCTAGTCCCTTTCCACCCATTTCCAATTGATTTTGGGTTGGATACTCGAACTTTAACATGGTATTAGAGTGGACAATTTGCCCACATGTCAAACACAATTTGGTCACACGTTTTTCATGTCACCCAACATAATTAATCCATGTGAATGTCTCAGTCCAGCCACACATAACGGTACATGTTGAGGATATAAAAATCTTGCGTCATTATTTGAAGCATTGCATCACAATATATAAAATCAGGGGTCTCTCAACCCACAATATATAGATGCTATATTTTAACAATGGGGATTTACATTTAAACTATACAAGATTATTCTCAGCAAGGTTTATTCCAAATTAAAGTATAACAACAAGAACTCCACAAAAATCAAATAAACAAGAACTCCACAAAAATCAAATAAATGCTGACAGGATCACTTTTTATCAATGCACAAAAACAAAAATATGCAGCTGACACTAGTAGGGTTAAGAGTTGATCTGGAACAAAAAACAAAATCGTAGGAAAATAAATTAATTTACAGAAATGACCAGCATGCAGCAATCTTAACTGCTTATCTGCCTCAATATTTGTTGTTTTTTCAGCATGCTCCAGGTTGGCTGGTGTCTTGTGTTTAACAGAACCTGACAAGAGTATAAGATAGTTTATGTACTTGGGCATAAAACATATTTTGGCCAGAAAGATCTTTCATTGCAGGGGATTACGCAGGGGAACGTACCGATGCTTTTAAGATTCTTTTCACGCTTGGGGGTACTTAAGTTCTTGTCCTATTCAAGTAAAAGAATTTGAAAAGAACAAAAGTTCAGCTGCATTGAATGACGTACAAATTTTCCAGACATACAAAGCTTATAATAATAATTATAGTCATTATGGAAAGACAGAGTTTCAACAGACCTTAATAATAGGCTCAGCAACCTCACCATATCCAAGACGCTGTGCATGCCAACCCTGCATAGCACGAGCTGCAGCATCCCTTCGTGCCCTACCTGATCCAGGAGCTTGATGACTACTTGCCTGCACAAAGAAATAAATAAAGTATCACCTTATATATGTGTGTGTGTGTGTGTGTGTGTGTGTGTGTGTAAATATAGAGAGACAGAGACAGAGACAGACAGACAGACAGACAAGTGTCCTGTGTAGACAGCTTTGTAATTATGGCCTTATTCTGACTATTCAGCAAGGAAACTAAAACAGAGAGATAAATAAAGTATCACCTTATGTGTGTGTGTGTGTGTATAAATATAGAGAGACAGAGACAGACAGACAGACAGACAAGTGTCCTGTGTATACAGCTGTGCAATTATGGCCTTATTCTGACTATTCAGAAAGGAAACTAAAACAGACCATTAATTTTTCTGGGTAAGTAATAATAACAAGATCCCTGTAAACCTAGTACAGAAAAGGTAATCCACATGCAATCAAAGAACAAAATTATAAATAAATGAAATTCCACCTCCTTCTCAACACTTGTAGGCTGTGTGAGGGATCCAATGGGTAGTCGAAGTTCACCAATCTGCCTCTTATGCTTTTCATATTCTAAAAGTGCCTGCACAAGTTGATAAACTCAGGGAATAGAAGACAACATTCGCAACAACTAGCAATTATGACAAATGAAACACGCTTTCACCATGTAGTTGGAAAAGTCTAATAAGAACAGATGCATGTTATTCATTTTTAGTGGGGTCAAGTACCCTGCCAGAAATAAGCATAAGCACAAAAAGGATATCCCTTATATTTTGATAAGAAACAGAAACCTGATCCCCTTTAATATGCACATCAAGTATTTAACATAATTAGCAAAATGATCCAATTTTTGTTATGCTTGTGCCACTTAACTACTTCAGTTAGCATTTCCCATACCTAAATCAAATAGAAGCATATATATATTTTGGTAATCATCATGAATTAATGTCTATTGACAAATCAAGTTCTTTTAAGGGTGCAAGATTAATAATTGCCTGATCATCTCATCCTCAAACAGACATTACCTTCTCATAAAATATGCGGAACGTCCATGATACTGTTGTGCAGGTCCTGAGTGAGAGAAAGAGAAACAGTTAAGTCCATCAAATGGAATAGTGTAGTTTGCATATTTAAAAATTGACAAAAAAAAACCATATTAGACCCAGAAGTTATATTATGTTCAGCAGCTTGAAACCAAAATAGGCAAAGATAAGAAAAGAAAAAATAGTGGTAATTATAGTTCTGTGCAACATCTCCTTTTTTTTTTTTTTTTTTTACTTTTTCTTTTCGGGGATATGACCTAAATGCAGCTTACAAACCAAATGTCAAAGTAATGCAGGTCCTAAATTTTTTATTAGAGCAATCTTTTTTTTCTTCTTTTTTTCTTTTCGCGGGAATGACTATATGTAGCTTACAAAGCAAAATCCATAAAAACCTGCAACAGTAAAACAGCTAAACTCAAAATGTCAAAGCATTGCAGGTTCTGAATTTTTTTCTAAGAGTAATGCAGGTTCTAAATTATCAATAGAAACAAACGTTAACTGTATGTTTCTTACTTGGGGGGATGGAAGGACTCTCCTACTTGCCGCCATAACTTTGATGAGGTCACCTACAGTTACCCATAGAGTATAATCCAACAAATGAGTATATTTACATCATAATAAGAAAAAACAAAATTTAAACTTAGTGAATATCAGAGATATGGATGCCAACAAATAAGCACAGGGGAAATGTATGACAGTAACACCTTGGCAGCTTAAACTTCTATGCAAATAAAATTCCCTTTTACTAATTAAATGAAAAAAAAAAAAAACCAACAATAATTCCTTTAGTCTTTAACGTCAACATAAAATGGCAAAAGGCAAATTTTTCCACACCTGCATAAGGGAATAACTTAAGGTATCACAGAATCTTAAAAACATTTTCCTATAGAATCAGGACCAGGGCTTAGTCAAGTTGTCAAGCATAAGCACAAGTTCCTACAGAAGGCCATTCAAATAAAACATATCTGTTCCAAATCATTTTTTGAGGTTTGAAACAAATAGGTAGGGATTTGATTTCATAAGAGCCACAATTAAGCTCAAATTTTATAATGTTGAAAGGCAAGGGCAATGGCAAATGTGCCCAGCTAATTCAAAAGGCAAAATTAGAAATCAAGTTCACATTTAGTCCACTAAATGGGATGCAATCAACCTAACATATAACTGAGTACTTCCAGACCTGTCACCCTTGTTTATGTGTCAACAGAAAGTAGAGTCAGCTACGGTATTGTACTCTACATCAGTCAATATCAAAGTCTTAAAAGAAGAGTCACATGAAAGATTGAGGCCAAGCCAAGTCAAATAAGGACAAAAAAATAAAATCACATAAATCATAACTAGAGTCTAGAATGATAGAAAGTTCCCAAACCAATTAAAGGCAATTAAGAAGAATAGACTAAATAAATTCTATCACAGTCATAGATGCCTAGAACACAACTCAGAAAAAGAACCTGTTGCAATGTCTAGGTGAGAAGTGATCTGTCAAATACTTTATGTGGAAATTGAACCATCCAACCCAAAATTAATTGGCAATAAGGCCCAAGACATTATACAGTATAACACAAGGCTTTACATTCCCAATATGGGATTAACTCTCAACACACTCCCTAACATGCGGTGTGACTTCAGCCAAATATGTGGACATCTTATATTGGGTGTGAGGTGGACAACTTCACCTCACACTACACACCATCCTAGATTCACATCTAGGCCCACACAAATTACAAGAAAAACAGAAATCTCCCCTTATAGGATGTAGAACAAAAACTGTTATCTACTCTAAAACTCCCCATCACGTGTACATCTTCCCCCACCACATGAGAGTCCAACACATAATATTCAATATAAATTTGGAGGTTGTAGTTGTATACAAACTTATGATCTCCTCCTTCAGTATAATGTCAAAATAAATAAAAAAGATGAAAAAGAAGAAAAAGAAGAGAGAGGAGGAGAAGGGTGTCAGGTTATGGTCTACACTATTCAATATCAGTCATAATAAAAGATTTACATGAAGGCCTATGTATAGAGGCTGGTCCATGAAGAACGAGGAAATCACACAATAAATAGAATCTAGAATAATGGGAAGTTCCCATACCAGTTAAGGAAACAAACCAAAAGCAGGACAAATAGGAAAAATAGGTAGAAAACCTACTGTTTGTTTAATTTGGACCTTTTGATTGCTGTAGGATGTATGTAGGTAAAGATCAACAGGAAAATTTAAGGAATGAGACCAACGTCGTTGACCACCATTACTCCATGCACACATGCAAGCCAGTCAAAGCTCCAAATCAATTTTCAGTAGCCCAATGTTAGATTGGACTTGGTCATGTCAACTCAATACAATTAAGAGTTTTAAGCCATGTCCATTCAAGTTATAATGATCCCATTTGATTTTGTAATGAGTTAGGCCAAGTTATAATCAAGTCTAGCTAAGGTATGGCCCATCCCTTTTGGGTCTTACTGGATTTCACTAGATTTTGTCCGAATCAATCCACCAAATCAATTTCACCAGCCAAAATTGTTTAAAACATAGATGGTTATGCTTGTTTCTTGGTTAACTTAACTTGGTTCAATTAGAGTTTGGCACAACATTGGAGTTGAAGTTGACATAATTTTTTTTAAATGTAGTAAGCGTTAGAACCTTCTAATTCAAAAAATATTGTTGTGTGGTCAATGGTTTTAACAATCTACCAATCCTCTACAAAACAACCTCGATTTTTTTGGATAAGAAACAGAAAGAGTATATTGAAAGCTACAATCAAAGTGGTCCAGCAGGCCACAGAAAAACGCCCTAAATCAACACAAGATAGGACACTCTTAGCATAAAATCAGACAAAATAACACCTATCCAAACCAAAACATAAAACACAGGCCACTAAAATCAAATACCCTTGCATCTTCCAAATCCAAAGTTAGAAGAAAACAGGGAAAGTCCCCCCTCTCCCATAAAAAATTAAAACTGTTTCTTTCCGTCCACCTCACTCCAATATGGCTAACAAGCCACATCTCCACAGTACCTTTGCGTTCTACACATCAGCAAAAGCACAACTTGCCACAAACAAGGCAGTGCAAGAGAAGGGCAGCATCCAGTTCAACCTAGCAACTTGAAGCAAATTATACCACAATCTCAAAGCCATTGGACAATGAAGAAAGAGACTATCAGTGCTCCCTGCAGCCCCTTTGCACATAAAGCACCAGTGAGGGGATAAACAAAACTATGGTCTCTTCACTAAAGGACCTCACAATCATTTACCCTACCAAAAGTGTATCAGGTCGGGTTGGTAAAAATTAAAAGTTTGGACCGACATACAATATCCCAACAATCCAAGAACAGAATTGGGCTTTGGGAGGCACCTTGGGTGTCCAAATCATAATAGATGGAGTGAACATGGGAAGGTTTAATATGTGATTTTGGTGTCCAAGTAGAAAAGGCTTGTGTGAAAAGTACCTGAAGACTCAAGATACCAAGGCCTCCTATCAAGTCTAGGTTGTGACAATGAAATTTTTTTTATCAATGACGGAAGCAACGAAAGCTCCACAATCTCTGGATCTCTTACTACAAAAGTTGAAATTCCACAGTGAAGGAAAAGGAGAGTGACCAAACAAACTGAAAATGGAAACATTATGAGATAAAGACATCTAATAGAGACGGGACACTGGACAGTAAAAGAGGAGTCCCTACCCAAGTATTTTCCTAGAAACAAAACTCTCCCCCTTTGCAAGTATGCGGTTGGTGATTAGAGTAAAGCACAGAAAGGCCTTGAGCCACAGGTAATGGCTCGAACTTTTGACCACCTCAATAAGCGTGTAAACCATATTTGCTCGTCTAACTACGTGCCAAAGAGAATTAGTCTCTAAATAAAATCTCAACACTTCCCTAAGAGAACCAGGTTCCTTTAGCTCAAATTTCCCACCCCAAAGCCACCTAAACTTTGAGGACAAGACACAATTTTCCAGCTAACCAAATGATCCTTTTTAAATTCGCCTACATCTTCCCACAAAAAGTCCCTCATCAGATTCTCAATCCTTTTAACCACCTTTGTTAACATACAAAACAATAAAGATAATAAATAGAAAGACTAGGTACACCAATGAAAACATTTAATGATTTTATACAGCACAGGATCCCAAAAATCAGAGGCTCTAGAGTTTCCACCTAATTTAGTCTAAGTGATCAGATTTTGTTGCAGATCAATAACAAAAATAACCTATTCATTTACATGCATCCTAAGATCCCAGCACTTGACAGTCCAGTCAATGCATTAATGACAGGACAGTCAGGCCAAAAAATTAATGATAGAGGAAAGCCATTTTTGAATTCTATAAACACAATTTTGTTAAGTTTGACATGGTTTTGTGAATACTCAAACTGAACAAACGAAGCTAAGTGTGAAACTTTTAATTGAGTTGTACTTGAGTGCAAACTTTCTTGTCAATGCCACGTACATGAATAACAGATGTTGACCATAGCCCACAACAGCTTTATGATTATACTGAACAGGAAGTTTAAGTAACTCAAAAAGCAACAAGATGGATACATACCACATCGTAACCACCCAATCTAGTAACAGCTCTCCATAACCTTCAACCCACAAAAAGCATGAAGAAATTAGTCCCAGGCATGATTTCAGACAAATAATTTAAAGAGAGAAAACAATTATAACCAGAAACTTACTTAAGGCAATTTAGCGGTTCTCCATAAAACTTAGGGGCCTTAAATTCTAAGGCCCTCTCCCTATAGAACGTCTCCAGCACCTTCATAAATGCTGCTATCTGGGTTGGAGTCCCATCCTCTGGTGCCTCCAATTCCTCGGCCTCAGCCATCTTCAAATTGAACGCAAAATAATTGTTCGAAAGAAGTGAATGGAAAACAATATTCATTTTACTCAAGTTACTAAATAAAAACATTTAGACTGAAGTTCAAAATGAACGTAAAGTACCTGGATATCAGACAATCCATTCTTCACCTCCCCAGAAAGTTTGTCTACATTTTCGACACAGGCATTTCTGCCATCGTCCTTATTTTCAATGGGCACATCTCTAAGAAGAGCATCATTAGCTTTAACATCAGTAGCGGCGTCCGTCTGCTCCTCACCAGCGTCCCTCATAACTTGATCGTCCTTCACAGCATTGCCTTCCGGTTCAGCTTCCTGCTGTTGCGAACCATTCTGCACATCTTGGCCCAATTTTTCCTTCCCTTCCATCTAAATAAAATTCAATTATATAACAAAATTAACACATGAATTTTAAAAAGTGCATTAAGTTTTAGTCTGATCTAACAAAAATTCAACAAAGAAACACACTTTTAGTTTTCCCTCTTCATGAGAAATGGTTCTGAAAATCCAAACCCTATCGGCCTGGTCCCAGAAAAAGTGAAGAAAATTAAGAAAAGTGCAAAATGTAAGTTCCGTTTGGTTTCTCTGATTATCCAGGGAACCAAACAGAGAAATAAAAAACTGGGCTTGCCTGTGAGAGTGAGTGAGAGAGAGAAGCTGGAAGGGTGCAAGTGGAACGGCGTCGTCTTAGTTTAGGGATTTGGGTGGGGAAATTGGAAATGCAGGTAATGGGAGAGTGGAAGAGCAGAGAGAGAAAGAGAAGTGAATTGTTATCCGGAATAAATGGAAACAAACGTTTATGGCATGCAGAGATGAGCAGAGCAGAGCTGAGCTGCACAAAGCTGCAATTTTGATTAACGAGCGAATAAGACAAAAGAGAAAAGGCCACGGCCAAGGGAGGCAGGTTCCCTCTGCACTTTGCTCCTTTCCGACTTCAAAGTTGAAACCGCCTTTGACTCGACTCAACGCCTGGACTCGAGTGGGAGATGAGACTTTTACCACATCCCTGTCCTCTCTATTAAATAATTGGATAAATTGGTATTTTAAGAAGAGTTTTAGTTTTATATGTAAAGTTTAGAATTGGGAAAAATATCAATATTACTGAATGAATGTTTACAAAGATACAGGGGCTGTTATAAGGTAATACAGGAAAAGCTAAACTAGGAAAGAATTGATGTACAAGGTGCATAAGCTATAATCAAGGAGCTAAGCTATAATTTAGGGAATCTACAATCAATCAACGAGATTGTGTTCTAACACTCCCCCTCAAGTTGGAGAGTGAATATCATGAAGTCCCAACTTGCCACGCAAATAATGAAATTGTTCGTTTCCCAGAGGTTTGGTAAAAATGTCTGCAAGTTGAAATCGTGACTGAACATAGGATGGTGAAATAACTCCAGCTTGTAATTTTTCCCGTACAATGTGGAGGGTTGCTTGGTTGTCACAAAATAAACTCGCAGGTTGTCTGTTTACAAAGATACAGGGGCTGTTATAAGGTAATATAGGAAAAGCTAAACTAGGAAAGAATTGATGTACAAGGTGCATAAGCTATAATTTAGGGAATCTACAATCAATCAACGAGATTGTGTTCTAACACTCCCCCTCAAGTTGGAGAGTGAATATCATGAAGTCCCAACTTGCCACGCAAATAATGAAATTGTTCGTTTCCTAGAGGTTTGGTAAAAATGTCTGCAAGTTGAAATCGTGACTGAACATAGGATGGTGAAATAACTCCAGCTTGTAATTTTTCCCGTACAATGTGGAGGGCTGCTTGGTTGTCACAAAATAAACTCGCAGGTTGTCTTTGTGGAACCTTGAGATCTTGCAAAATGTATCGTATCCACGTAAGTTCTAAACATGTCGCAGCCATAGCACGATATTCAGCTTCAGCAGATGAGCGTGCCACATTAGTTTGTTTCTTTGACTTCCAAGAAATTAAGGAATTTCCTAGAAATACACAGAATCCCAAAATTGAACGTCGAGTCGTTGTACATCCCGCCCAATCTGAATCACAATAAGCTTTTAATGTGCAATCATTAGAAGAAGGAAAGAATAATCCTTGACCCGGATGTCCTTTAATGTACCGTAAGACTCTTAAAGCAGCTTCCCAATGAGGTTTCCGAGGATTCTGTATAAATTGACTCAAGATTTGCACAGAATATACTATATCTGGCCTTGTCACTGTTAGGTAAATAAGTCTACCAACCAATCTTCTATATTTGGTGGGATCATGTAATAAATCACCATCTTCAGGATTCAATTTTGAATATACCTCCATGGGGAAAGAATTAGGACGAGATCCCAACAATCCCGCATCCTTCAGAATATCTACGGCATATTTTCGTTGGGAAAGGAAAATTCCTTTTTGAGACCGAGAGACTTCAAGGCCAAGAAAATATTTCAGAGTGCCAAGATCTTTGATGTGAAATTGTTGCAAGAGAAGATCTTTGATGTGAAATTGTTGCAAGAGAAAATCTTTGAGAGACTTGATTGCTTGGCCATTATTACCTGTGACAATAATGTCGTCCACATAAATAACGACTGCGGTAAATGAGGTGCCTTCGGATTTGGTAAAGAGGGAATAATCGGCCTTTGATTGGGTGAAACCTGCCTTTTGAATAGCACAAGAAAATTTTGCAAACCAATTTCGGGAAGCTTGCTTTAAACCATATAAGGATTTATTGAGCCGACATACCATATTCTCCCCCTATCGGCGAAGACCAAGGGGAAGATCCATATAGACAACCTCATCAAGATCACCATGTAAAAATGCATTGTGAACGTCCATTTGATGGATGAACCAATTGCGGGAAGCAGCAACGGCCAAAAGACACCGCACAGTGGTAAGTTTGGCAGTGGGTGAAAAAGTCTCCAAATAATCAACTCCTTCAATTTGGGTATAACCCTTAGCAACAAGACGGGCTTTGTAGCGTTCAACAGAACCATCAGAATTGTATTTGATCTTGTAGACCCATTTGCAGCCAATGGGTTTATGACCGGCAGGAAGGGGAACAAGAGACCAAGTATGATTGTGATCAAGGGCAGCTAGCTCAGCTTGCATAGCCTCCCTCCATTTGGGGTCAAGAGTTGCCTGAAAATAGTTAGTGGGCTCACAATGACCAGAAATAGAAGCAAGAAAAGAAAAATGTGTAGGAGAAAAACGGGAATAAGATAAAAAATGAGAGAGAGGGTGCCTTGTACCTCGAGTTGGACTTGAGAATGGGGACAATGATGGATGAGAGCCAGTGTGAGCAAAGTGCATCTGATAGTCAGCATGCCACGCAGGTTGAGTGCGAGAACGAGTGGAGTGGCGAGTGGGAGCAATAGGAATGGGAGGAGAGGGTGAAGTCGTGGCGGCAGGGTCGACAAAAGAGGCAGCCAAGGTAGGTGGGTCAGATGAATCAGGTGAAACAGGAGGGACGGTAGGACTGGGTGAAAGCGAGGTAGCTGGTGCGAGGAGGTCGTCGGAGATATGCATTGGGGTATAGCTAAGGCCGGGTGCAGGTGCATGAACAGAGAAATCATGAGAAGAAGAAATATGTGTGTAAGGAAACGTGTGTTCATGAAATCGGACGTCCCGACTAACAAAAAATTTGTGAGAGTCTAAATCAAACAACTTATAACCCTTTTGTCCAGTAGGATAGCCCACAAAAACACAACGACTAGCGCGAGGAGAAAGTTTAGGAGTAGGATGTACGACAGTAGCATAACATAAACAACCAAAAATACGAAGATGGTCATAAGATGGTGGAGAATGATATAAGCGCTCAAAAGGTGTAGTGTTAGAGAGAAGTGGAGTAGGGAGACGATTTATTAAATAAACAGCTGTGGACACACACTCACCCCAAAAACTAATGGGCACATTAGATTGAAAAAGAAGAGCACGAGCAACTTGTAGAATATGACGATGCTTACGTTCCACAACGCCATTTTGTTGTGGAGTGTAAACGCAAGAACGTTGAAACTCGACACCGTGCTCGGTGAAAAAGGAACTTAAAGAAAGAAATTCACTACCATTGTCAGTTCGAATAATTTGAATTTTAGAGTGAAATTGTGTGTGGATGAAAGTAAAAAAAGACTTAAGTAATGTGGATGCATCAGATTTATGAGACATAAGAAAGAGCCATGTACAACGAGTAAAATCATCAACAATGGTTAAAAAATAATGAGCACCAGAATGTGTAGGATGTTTATGTGGCCCCTAAATATCACAATGTATTAATTGAAAAGGTAAAGTAGAAGAAATAAAACTAGACGGAAAAGGTAAACGTGTTTGTTTTGCTAAAGGACAAATATCACAATTATTCTCAAACGGTGCATGAAGTGAAGAGATAGACTTAGAGACAAGACGTAGACAAGCAGGAGATGGGTGGCCAAGGCGATGGTGCCATTTAGGATCGGGTGTGGAGGTATGGCAAAGAGTGGGAGAGGGACGAACCGGTGGCATGAAGTAGAGACCACCACTTTGCTTACCCTGGATCGGGTGTGGAGGTATGGCAAAGAGTGGGAGAAGGACGAACCAGTGGCATGAAGTAGAGACCACCACTTTGCTTACCCCAGCCAATCATCTTCCCCGTAGCCAAGTCCTGCAAAACACAGAAATCCGGAAACAAAATTACGCAACAATGCAAGGCTTTGGTTATCTTGCTGACAGACAAAAGGTTTAATCGAAAAGAAGGCACATGAAGAATGTCTGTTAAAGCAATGTCTTGATTAAATGAAACTGTGCCAGTGGAGGTAATAGGTGCAGTAGAACCAGTGGGCAAATTAACAAAAGGTGTCTGAGGTGGATGAGAATCAACAAATAAAGTAGAATCAGAAGCAATATGGTCTGTGGCACCACTATCTAAAATCCAACAATTTGAAGACATGGAGTTAACAGAGGGATGATTACACAAACCTGCGGCATTTGCATAAGCATCATTATTACCCTTGGACATATGTGGCATATTAGCCATGGCAGCAGTCAATTGTTGAAATTGCTCAGCGGAAAGACCTGGAAGAGAAATAGGATTTGTAGAGGAGGCAGCATGGGCAGCAGCAGAAGAGGAGCGGCTGCCATGTGACTGATATGGAGGTCCGGGACGGTGGCTTTTGGATTTGAAATTAGGATCATGGCGTGGGTGGCCAGGGGGAAACCCATGCAATCTGTAGCAGGTGTCAATGGTGTGTGTATCCTTTTTGCAATATCTGCAAAATAGTCCCTCACTATTGGAATTAGAAGAAGTAAGAGATGAGCTACCAGAAAACTTGGTGTTCGATGCAAAGTTTTTAGGAGCTCGCACAGCCGCTGCAACTGAAAAATTGTCAGGAAGGGAATTGATCCCAATTTCACGCTGCTTTTCATCCTGGGTCACCATATTGTAAGCCTCTCAGATATCAGGTACTGGTTTTAAGAGAAGAATTTGGCTTCGAATAGAATTATAAGAATCATTGAGCCCCATGAGAAACTGCATGAGTCTATCCTCATCATGGTGTTGGCTTCTCTTATTGCCTTCATCACATTGACAACAATCGCAAGTGGATAGAGGGCGATATGAATCTAACTCATCCCAAAATCCACGCAATTTTGTGTAATATTGTGCAACAGATATGGCGCCCTGAACATGTGAAGCAATAGAACGTTTGATTTGAAATATGCGAGGTAGATTGCCTTGAGCGAAACGGGCTCGAAAATCTTCCCAAACATTCTGGGCTGTGGGAGCAAAAAGAACACTTGGAATAAGGTCTGGTGATACCGAGTGTGAAAACCATGAAATCAACATATGGTTGGCTCTTTCCCACAAGGCAAATTCATCTGGGTTGGCAGTGGTGGAAGGCTTCTTGAACCTCCCAGTGATAAAGCCTAATTTATTCTTGACTGAGAGAGCAATCTCGACAGATCTGCTCCATGTTGCCCAATTCTCACCATTTAGTAGTTGGGAACAAAGTGAGGTGGCTGAATTGTCTGAGTGGTGGAAATAGTAACGGCTGGAAGCATCAATACCATCTGTAGATTTGGATTTAGAGTTAGAACCCTCGGATTCTCCCATGGTAGACTGATAGAGAAAATGAAAAGCTTCAGAAAAAAAAAAAAGAAGAGGTATCCAGTTTGCCCAAGGATGCTAGAGATGGCTAAGATGATTTGGAAAAGGTACGAGCTAGAATTTCTATTGCTCTGATACCATGTAAAGTTTAGAATTGGGAAAAATATCAATATTACTGAATGAATGTTTACAAAGATACAGGGGCTGTTATAAGGTAATACAGGGAAAGCTAAACTAGGAAAGAATTGATGTACAAGGTGCGTAAGCTATAATCAAGGAGCTAAGCTATAATTTAGGGAATCTATAATCAATCAACAAGATTGTGTTCTAACATCCATAGGTAATTTTTTGATCCCAATCGAAATTTTTTGGAACTTTTGTTAGATTAATCTCTTGTTAATTTGACTATTTTAATGTTGTTACTTAGCAAGTCTAGTAGTACCGAGACTCTACCCATGGGAGGTTTTCAACAGCTAAACCCTTAACCCAGCTTATTTAATTGGTTGTTATTTAAGTTATAGTTATAGTTGAAATGTTGCTTAACTATAATTACAAAATTGACTTAATGATATTGAGGCCATATCAATGGTAACCAAACAACGTGATGACTAAGCTCGATCTATGACCATACGGGCGTTGGATAATAAGACAGAGCTTCCTCAGTTTCCCCATGCATTCTAACCTAGTCACATTATGAGGTTTATATCTGATCAACCTCCTCGACTTCAATAAAAATGCCCCGAGCAAAAACAATGAATGTATGTGATGCTTACCTCCTGCTGTAATTTTGTGAGTGCAAGTAATCCAGTTGTTAATGACCAGGACTATGGTCGTGGGTGTGACACTTTCAGATTGTGAGCATTAGCCTTATTATCTGGTTTACATTCTTTCTTTGGATCTATAGTGGCGTTTCTCTTTCATCCTTGAAAATGGCACTTTCCATTGGCTATCCATGAGTACAATTTGTTGCACCACTTTATTAATAGTAGAATCACTCTAATGTGAGTTGGGCTATCCTAGTGTATATGTTTATCTATTACTTTTATATACATATATTTTTTCTATTTACGTAGTACTAGGGTTATTATATTTCAGAACATATAATGCCATCGGGTTAGTATTCTTCATTATTAATATATTATTAGAATATATTAAGTAATTTATTTCCGTTGTAATTTACTACTCTAATCCAACCTGGTTTCATAACAAAAAAGGGTTTAACTCGTTCCAAAGAGCTTGGAATTATGATACTTAGAGGTAAGGGGTATTATAGTACGTCTTGGGATATTTAAGACGGGTGCCACTGTGATGTTTCGGAATTCTCGGGCATCATAAATTAGATATCATCCACTAGAACAAATTGTCATTGATATCTCTTCTAATATTTGGAAATGTCAAAAAGAGAGTTGGTGTTTCAAAAAAACAATAGATACTTGTTTTTAGAAGGGGATCAAGAAGAATCCAGATAGGTAGCTTGGGAAAACCTCTTTTTTGTTTTTTTCAAGAGAATTTTGAAAATCATTAAATGCTTCTTACACCAATTAATTTGTAAGGAAAACTGTAATGAGCCGTTTAGAGATGGCAACAGGGTGGGTTTGCCAATACCATACCCGCCCTGCCAAATAATCGAGTCTCCATTGGATATTCGTAACCCTTATTATTTAAAAAATTCATCAATAAACCTTTTTTTATTAATAAAATACCAAATCAACATAAATATATAATATAATATAGATGAAATACATTAAAATTCATCATATTACATTACAATAACACTATCATAAAAAGAAGAGTTATTCATGGAATTGCCCCTGAAACATACTCTCGTTTTTTTCACTTTATCCCTTGAAAGTTAAGCTCTCCCACTTTGCCCCTCAAACTTTATACATGACTCTAAATAGCTAAGTTTTGTTCTCTTTAAAACCCTATAAAGATCACTCAAAATGGAGTTCTAGAAATCTAGATAATTGATGGTGTTGGGGTATAAAAGAGAGTGTAAAGTACGGGGGACAAAGTAAGAGAATTTGACTTTCATGGGGCAATTGAAAAAAAAAATATGTTTCAAGCGCAAATTCACGAATAAGCCGAATAGGAACACCATTACATTTTAAAGACATACAACAAAAATTAAGATAATGAATTAAAATATAATATATTTATTAAATAGGTATACGGATGGAATTACCATACTCGCTTAATTAGGGGGTTCCCAACGGGGATTTCAAGGGCGGGGAATTTGGCCATCTCTAGACATGTCCAATTTCACTAGAAATTTAAAGTTTTATTAGTTGTGAACTTAAGAAGCGCACGAAAAGTTTAGTTGTACGACCTCAAGAAAATTTTTGTAAATTGATTTTGAGATGATAGCAAGCTTTGGAGTTTATAGAAATTTATTGGTGTAAAGAACTTTTTGGTCCCTGTACTTTGACCTGGTCGCATTTTGGTCAGCGTATTTTCAATTTACTTTTTTAAATGACCATACTTTGTAAAACGTAGCAATCAAGTCTATTTCATCAAGTCCGTTTACTTCAGTGACGAAAAACACCTACGTGGCACCACGTGCCCAGCATGTGATTGCCAAATTGGCTTGGCTTCCCACTTAGCCCAATGACATTTTGACACGTGTCATTTATTAATTTTTTAAATTGTTTTGAGTTTTTATTTTCTTTTTCTAATTTAAAAATTATAAAAAAATCTAATTTTTTTTCTTTCTTTTTCTTCTCTCCTTCTTCTTTCTTTTTCTTCTCTCTTTCTTCTTTCTTTTCTCCTTCTTCTTTTCTTTTGTGCTTCTTCTTTTCTTCTTTGCT